>JANAVB010029617.1:16297092-16484421 GCA_029216955.1 Iris pallida
AAACATGCACACATCATATATTTCATACCTTGCATTACCTTACATATCATGTTATATATCATTCATTCCTTTCATATATTACATTATCTTTAAGTTGAATACATCATATATGGATACAATACATTATCTTGCATGCTGCATTCATATATTACATTCTATATTACCTATATACATGTATTTCCCTCCATTCATTCATGCTTCATCATATACTACATTACCATACATGTTATCATTATATATTGTATTACAATATTTACATTATGCATTCATATCTATTACATATATATCTTGTATTCATATCTAGCATTCATTATATACTTTCATGCATACATTGTATATCATTCTTTCATTCATGCATTGCTTATATGCATTATATTAATTGCATTCCTACATGCTTGCATTCAACCATATATATACATTAATGTAAAGAGAATATATATCATATATATATTATTTCATTCATCTAACATATCATGCATTACATACTCTATATTCATTTAATATCCATACTACATAGGCTCATAGGTTACACAAAATGCATATATTGTATAGTCACTCTTCTACTTAAAACCAAAATTGTACCAATTGGGCATTCACTAAATTCTAGGATTAAAGTATGTCGTAGCCCTTTGTGTTAGATTTCTGAAACTTTAAACGGATCGCATTTTCGTGTCCGGAAGCTCCCGGAATCGCAAAAACACCGAAACGCGTTCGTCTTTCGTACAATTGACACTCAAATAATTTTACAGAAAGTTTCAGAACGAATTTGGCTTATTAAAATATATATTTGAAAATCTAACTTCGATACGGTTCTTTTAAAAAAAACGGGAGATAAATCGGAGTTCTAAGCTAAAAGTTATGACATTTCTAAGTTGCTTTGGTTAATAAAAACGTGGATGAATATTATGACAAATTTGGGTTGACCAAGATACTTGGATACCAACATAGGTATCCAAATGAAACTCATTCTAACCATCCTAACTAAGATCAATCCACTCTCTAACCATTCTAAAATCGAATTTAAATATCTATTTAAACTATTATCATACATACATACACATGGGGTGTCCTAATTTGGGATCTATCAAGTAGGACACAAGACACATATCTAAAATCCTCAAGAGAGCTCCAAATGGTCTCAGATTTGAATCTAAATAGGACACATGCATAAGGATGGATCCTACGGATTCAAAACTAATTTATATGCAAAGGAAATCGATTTAGAGGATGGATTTTACCTATTGGGAGTGGAATCCCAATGAAATCCTTTAGGATACGACTCCGATACGAAGATCCCTCAAAGTGGACACTCCTCCTTGCACTCCTCTTCCAATCCTTGGTAGCACCCTTTCCTTGGAGAATGGGAATGATTGAGGGAAGGTTTGGTGAAGGAATGATTTGATTTGGAGATCAAATCAATGGGAAAGCTCTCTAAATTTGGGGAAGAACAAAAGAAAAATAAAAGAGGCAAGATTGTAATGAATGAAATGAATCATTCTCCCCTAAAGGTGGCTGCCATAAAGAGTCCATTAGGGCTAATGGGAAATGTCCTAATTGCCCCTCTCTAGTCTCATATGGTTAAGTCTAGACTAGGTTCAAATTTGGGGTCAAAATGATCTAGTTTTGAGTCTCTAACTTAACCATTCTAACATGATAAAAATTAGTTTAATTAACTAACTTAATGTTGGGTCTTGTGAGCCATGCTTAACTTAATATTAGGTCCCATCTAGAGTTTAAGCTACCCGGGTCACAATACAAGTCGGAACGAGACGAAATTCAAACCCGACTAAACAAATCCAATAAAAACAATATTAAAAATATAAAATTTTCCCAAAATATTAAAATATAAAAATGACCAAAATCATAATACATCAATTTAAAATATATTAAAATAATCTAAAATTCACCAATTAATCAAAATCCTAATAATTTAAGAGTCACAAAATGACCAAAATACCCTTAGCCTAAAAAGTTGTAAATAGTCATTATAATCACATGGTTAGGTCCCCATGGTCATGGTTAGTCTCTAGGCTCAACAGTTCTAGAGTTCACTAGCTAACACATCAAAATTATAATTCACCAATTTTAAATAGTATTAAATTAATTAAAAATTTCTATAAATCATAAATCCTATTATTAAATAATAAACTTTTACAAAAGTTCAAAATTACCCTCATTTTAGAAAAGTGGGTGTTACAAGTCTACCCTCCTTAGAAAATTTCGTCCTCGAAATTAAGATAGTCGTACTTCTTCTAGAGTCTCGTCCCCGACTATCAAAGTATCAGAACTTACCTAAATCATACAATTAAAAAGAATGGCATACAGGGTCATGGCATACGGTGGTAGTGTAAGTCTCATCTAGGTATACTAGTTACTGTCACCCCCAGTTTTTCAAATTAGGGGTATTTTTGTCATTTTCAAGTTTTAAAATATTTTAGAAATTTTATTTGATTTTATATGATTTTTAGGAATTTATTTGAGTCGGTTTGAATTTTATCCAATTCGGACCCAATTTGGAGACCCGGGTAGCCTGGACCCTAGTGAGACCCCCATACTAGCTGGGCTTAGCCCATGTACCATCATAATTAGGCTAGAAATTATTAACCCAACCTCCATGGCTTAATTAGTCAATTTAGAGACTTAATTAGTCGTTTAGAATCAAACCGAATTGAACCGAACCAACCCGAATTCAATTTGAACCAAACTAGAGTTAGTGGGTTGGGGCTATTGGATCCCAACCCAATAGCCCATAGGTGGCCGGCCATGACTAGGAGGGCCCCCCCCCCTTTGTCTTCTCCACAAAGCCTTCTCTCTCTCTCTCACAAATTTCCTTTTCTCTCCAAGTTCTCTCTCTCTCCAACAACAATTAGGTTTGTCATAACTCCTTCATTAATTATTCCTTTTCAATTTTGTTCTTCACACTAAGTGTAGAGAATCCAATTCTCTACACTTTGCCCCCACTATTTGTAGGTTTCTCCCTAGATTTTGGTTAGTGTTAATTTAGGGGTTTTATATATTAATGGTATATATATATATGTATGTATATATATGTTTATGTATAGATATATATATATATATAGGATATTATATGTATGTGTGTATTTGTGTGTGTGTGTGTGTGTAGAGAGTGGTGGGAAGAGGATGAGAGTGGTGGTGTGTGTGGTTGTGTGTGGTTGTGGATATATATATAGGTATATGTGTATTTATATACATATATACGTATGTATATATAATATGTATAAGTGTGTGTGTATATATATATATATATATATATATATATATATATATATATATATATATATATATATGAGAGGTTAGAGGATTAGATATTGGATATATATATATATAGAAATAGATATATAGATATATAGATAGATAGGTATATATGTATTGATATATATATATATATATAGTAGAGGAAGGAGTGAAGTAGGAGGGGATAGAAGAGGAGGAGAAGGGAAGAGCAGCAGCAGCTGCAATGGCTGCAGCAGCAGCAAGCAGTAGCAGATGCAGCAGCAGCTGCAGTAGCAGAGCATGTAGCAGTAGCACAGCAGCAGGAGCTGCTCACAGCAGCTCCTCCCCCCCCCCCCATTTCACCCCCTGTACACCCATTGACCCCCCTAGTAATATATATATATATATATATATATATATATATATATATATATATATATATATATATATATATATATATAGGTATATATGTTGGTAGATATCTATGTATATATGTATGTATATATATAGATAGAAGATAGGAAGTTGGGAGGAAAATATAGAAGAAGAATGAAAGAAAGAAAGAGGAAAGAATAGGGAGAAAAGAGAAGGAATTAGAGTAGGTTAGGAAATTGAAGAAGAATAGGAAGGAGGAGTAAGAAGAAGAATTAGAGAAGAAGAAGAAGATTAGAGAAGTTGAGAAGAAGAAGAACTAAAATAGAGAATCAAAGAAGAGTTTGAGAATGAGACTAAAAGAGGGGTTTTTGGTAGAAATCGAGTTAGAGGACGAAATTGAGCCCGGAGCATCGGATCGCGATGAAACTTGACATAGGCCTAAGTTACGTGATTTAGATTTTGCGGGTAAGCTCCCAGGTGGAAATCGGGGTCATAGGGCGCCGGTATCGCGCCGTGTCAGTGCGTATCTCGAAATCTTCGAGATATCTGCAACGGGCCGTAAGGTGGACTAGACGTCTACTTTACTTAGGTATTATGGTAGATAACGAACCTATAGGATAGTACCCTACTACCCTAGGGAGATCGGGTCAAAATAACTAGCGTAGGTAGGCTATCTAGATAATCGCCGAGGGTAGAATTTTACCCTTAAAAAGGGTAAAATAGGGATTTGGCCCACGGCCAAGATTTGTGTTTCCAAGTCCAAGATGGACTTGGATATGGGTTGTAGGGATTGGTAATAAGCAGATTTAGCCGTCTAAGCCTAGTCTTGGACCCGGTTGACCACGGTTAACTTTTTGGACTAAAAGTCAACTATGAGTTAACTCTTTACCCAAATTAGTTCCAAATTCAATTTAACTTGGACAGTTGACAAAAAGTCAACTATTAGTCACCAGCGACCTAGGGTTGACCTAGAGTTGACCTAGAGTTGACCAGAGTTGACCTGTTGACCAAAAGTCAACGGTAAGCCAGTTTTTGACCTAGATTGATCCGGTTTAACTTCTAATGTTCTCCCATGACCAAGATTGACCCGACTAGACATGTCTTGACCTAGAATGACTAAATAGGATTTAATTTGATTTAACTTTACTTCCTAAACTTAGTATTGATACGTCTTGTTCTCTATAGGTCCTCGAGACACTGCGGTTGATCCAGTCGACGTATTTTATCATCTTACAGGCGAGTACATTCTCTGATACTTATTCCCAATTTATGATAACTGTTATGATTCATGTACTTAGTGTTGATATGCTTATTCCCGACACATGGGTCTCACGGATTGGTATTCTTGGATCCCGACGAGAGATGTTTTCTCCTTCTTAGGTTGGGATATATTGTGCAAGCACCCTTGTAGCTCTTGCTCGATATATGGTCACTGATTCTAGAGAAGGCTAGCTACCTTCTCATTAGAATCCCGTGCAATGTCGTGTCCTGTTTGGATTCATTCTACCAGTTGGGGTAGGGGGAGTAGTAGCGTATGCCTGTGATCATATTCCCTTGTATTCTTGAACAGTGTGAGTCATATACCACACTTATGACTTGCCAGGCCGATTCTCGACAGGTACCCAAGCCGATCACAAGCTGAAACTATTACTCACACACATTGGATATATAGCTTACCTTGATTGTGTACATGCCATGATCCCGTTCTATTCTTCTTGTTCTAGCTCTAGCTTTACAGCTTACCATGCCATGATACATACATGTACACTCCATGATTCATTGTATATGCTCTATTTACAGTCTTATAGCTTTTATTCTATCTTGAGATCGGTTATGAGATATATGTACTCGTTCCATCCTGACTGGACTGTTGATAAAATATTACAGATTTCGACGAGGGAGATTGCAGTACCTACTACGGTCCGGACGACGTAGTGGGCCTAGACTTGGTCCCGCAGGGCGTAGCTCCGCCTGACGAGACCCTACCACTTGTATAGTTTAGAGTAGGTCTTTGTACTGGACTTAGTTTCCAGTTACTTTTTGAGACTGTATTACTTTTGAGTCTGTATTATATTTGGACTGTATTTAGAGACCGGACATTGTATATTATTTGTTTCTGGACTTGACAGGTTATATATTATTGTCTTGTTGTCCTTATCTTTCAGTCTTTACTTTTCGTCTTAGAGTTGTGATTGAGCATTATATATATTCATTGCTTGTCCTCCGTTCGGAGTTGACTATATTCTCGACAGGTTTTGTTATATATATAAACTGTTGTCAGATTAGAAAATACACAGCGTTCCATGCCGTTTTTCCGGTGAGAGCTGGGCGTTGTCGCGTCACGTGTCCTTGTAGAGGGTGCGGGTCGTGACACGTTTTAGTGGTGGCCCACGCAGGTCCTGAAGTCGCGATTAGTGCGATGTCGTAGCGGCACTCGTCTTAGAGTGTTGACTACGAGCCTGTGTTACCCATAGGAAGTAGTAGGCTAAGGGTGCTCAATCACAGTAGGATCTTTCCTTGCTTATCTTGCTTACCGTCTTTGATATTGATTTACTGCTTTCTAGCTGTCCTCCTTTGATATTGCCTTCATGTGCCATATTGATATCTTCTTCTCAATTTGTCTCCAAGATATTGATGACTCATTCTCCTTGTGAGGAGCACGGGGAGACGGAGAGGTCTGCCACCTCTGGCGGACAGGCTCCGGTCACTTCCCCGGCTGATGGGACTTCTGTTGGGGCTCTTGGAGGTACTCCTCCAGCTACCTCGATGACCGTCCCTGGGGCCATTGTGGGTGCACTTTCCGTAGTGCCAGGGGCTGCAGCAGGAGTTTCCGGGGGTATTCTTCCTCCTCAGCAGGGGACTCCTCCGGTGATGATGGGAGCTATTCCTCCATTGCCTCCTCTGCCCACAGACATGGGGCAGATGCTAGCGTTCTTCCACCAGGTGCTTGAGTCCCAGCGGGCTCAGCACGAGGCTCAGTTGAGGCAGACAGAGGCCATGCGCTAGGGCATGGAGGATGCACACAGATTGGCTATGGCGGCAGTGGAGCGTCAGGCTCCACAGAGGGAGGTTCAGCAGCAGCCGAAGATCGGGGATATCCAGGCTTTCAAGAAGCTTGGTCCGAGGGATTTCAAGGGGACTGAGGGCATTATCTATGCTGATGACTGGCTCGAGGATATCGAGCGCCAGATGGGGGCCTGCCGCCTTGCAGCCGACCTGAGGGTCGAGGCGGTTGGGTTGCAGTTGTTAGACATTGCCCGGACATGGTTCCGGAATGAGCCGGCTCTTGCAGGAGAGGGCCATACTTGGGCAGAGTTTCGGGCCCTGTTTAGAGAGAAGTTCTTTTCTCCTACGGACAAGATTGGCCTGGTGCGGCAGTTCCAGAATCTGCAGCAGGGCAGTATGACCGTAGAGGAGTATGCGACGGAGTTCGGCCGGCTGGGCCGATACGCCGAGTACATGGTGAGTGACCCGGTGATCCGAGCGGAGCGTTTTCGGGAGGGATTGGCATGGGATATCAAGATCCTGATCCCTTCTTTCTATGCGTCATATGCGGAGGTCTACGCAGAGGCTCGGAAGGTAGAGAGGGAGTTGGGCTTGAAGCCGAAGAGGGATCGAGATGTGTTTTCTGGGGCCAGTAGCAGTGCAGGGCCTGCTAAACGCCCTCAGCTTCAGCACCAGTCGTTCCAGCATCACCAGCAGCAGGGGCAGGCCAGAGCGTCTGTCCAGAGGAGTCAGCAGCGTCCGGGGCAGGATGATCCACCGTGCCACTTCTGCAAGAAGCCCGGTCATCTCTTCGAGTTCTGTAGAAGGAGACTGGGGCTATGTCTCTTTTGTGGTGCCGCTGGACATCAGATGCGGGAGTGTCCCAAGAACTCCCGTGTTACTGGAGCTGCTCAGAGGGCACCCGTTCAGAGGGCACCAGCTAGTGTGCCGGTAGTTCAGCAGAGGGGTCCGCTTCCGACTCAGCAGCAGCAGTTTGTTCAGCACCGCCAGCAGAGGGGTGGTCAGGGTAGAGCCTTTACTCTTGCAGCCGAGGAGGTGGAGCCTATTGCGGATGTTGTCGCAGGTTCTATTCTGCTCGATTCTTTTCCAGCTTTGGCCTTATTTGATTCTGGTGCTGCGCACAGTTTTGTGTCTGTTTCTTTTGCTCTTAGGCACAATATTATTGCTGAATATCTGGGTAGGACTTGTAAGATTATGACTGGGAATGGCATCATCCTAGTTAATAATGTTTGCAAGGGGCGGAGAGTTTCTTTGAGAGGCCGGGAGCTGAGTGCGTGTCTGCTCGTAATGCCACTTCCGAGTTACGATGTGGTACTCGGTATGGATTGGTTGAGCACGCACAACGCTAGCATCGACTGCAGAGGGGGCAGGATTCTATTCAGGCCGCCGGGAGAGCCGGAGTATGAGTTCACCAGGGGTACTGTGGAGCAGGGAGATGGATTCTACGGAGCGTTGTTGGCGGGGCCGGTGTTGCCACATCCACTCATTGCTGAGTTCTTGGATGTTTTTCCCGAGGAGCTGCCTGGGATGCCGCCAGATCGTGATGTTGAGTTTTCTATAGATCTAGTGCTGGGTGCTGAGCCTATCTCCCAGCACGTCTATAGAATCAACAACAGTGAGTTGGCGGAGCTGAAGAAGCAGGTCGACGAGCTGGAGGACAAGGGCTTTATTCGATCTAGTTCTTCACCTTGGGGCGCGCCAGTTCTTTTCGTCCCCAAGAAGGATGGTACGGTACGTCTGTGTATTGATTACAGGGCGCTCAACAACCTTACCATCAAGAACAAGTATCCTCTGCCGAGGATTGATGACTTGTTCGACCAATTGAGCGACGCGAGGGTGTTCTCGAAGATCGACTTGCGTACCGGGTACCATCAGCTGAAGGTGAAGCGGGATGACATTCCGAAGACTGCCTTTCGCACCCGCTATGGCCAGTATGAGTATACCGTCATGCCGTTTGGGTTGACCAACGCCCCGGCGGTATTCATGAACTTGATGAACAAGGTATTTCACCAGTACCTTGACAAGTTCGTGGTGGTCTTCATTGATGACATTCTCATCTACTCGAAGACACCAGAGGAGCACGAGGAGCACCTGAGGATTGTGTTGGACACTCTCAGGAGGGAGCAGCTGTATGGGAAGCTGTCCAAGTGCGAGTTCTTCTTGGATCGCGTGGAGTTCCTAGGCCATGTTGTCTCTGGCGAGGGGATTTCAGTGGATCCGAAGAAGATTTCTGCAGTGGAGTCCTGGTCGACGCCGAGCTCAGTAGCAGAGGTTCGGAGTTTTCTGGGTCTGGCAGGTTACTACCAGAGGTTCGTGCAGGACTTTTCCAGGATTGCCCAGCCGATGACCCGCCTTACCAGGAAGGACGAGGAGTTTGTTTGGTCCGATGAGTGCCAGGCCGCCTTCGAGGAGCTGAAGGCGAGGTTGACTACGGCTCCTATCTTGACGCTGCCATCTGGATCTGGTGGTTATACGATCTACAGTGATGCTTCAGGACGGGGTTTATTTTGTATCTGAGAAAATTACAACTGTAGGAATCTAATCTAGAAGACGATTACTTTATCCCTTGGACGATGCGATGAAGAAGACTCGAACTTTGAAGAACTTGGACAGCAACTGGGCAATCTCTCTGTTCTCTCTGAAATTGACTGTCGTCTCTGATGAAGATGAAGAAACTCTTTTTATAGAGTTCAGGATAACTGTCCTTAAGCATACGCTCAGGTAGTTACTTGACGTGTGCATAACTGCAGGGACGCATGGCAAATTCTGATGGAGACACATTAGCGTGCGGTTGAAAGTAGTGGAGCATGTTCAGGAGAGATTGATGGCCTGGATGCCACGTTGCATAACTTCTAGAGAAGTGGATAACTGGTACAGGACACATGAGAACGTGTGTTGACTGTAATCCTGGATATGGTTGCTGTAATACGCTGCCTTGTTGAAGGAGAGTTTATACGCTGACTTGGACAGCGTAGTGCCATAGGAAATCCATACGCTCACTTTATGGGCAAGGAGTCATGTGAGGTCATACGCTCGCTTGTTTAGCAAGGAATCATGTGAGGTCCATACGCTCACTTGACTGTGTGAAGAAGGAGTCATGTGAGGTCGATACGCTCACTGGAGAAGTGGCCACGTGGCTATCATCAATCTTCTTTGGTACACCATATCTTCCCATAGCTGACAAAATCTTCTCGAGCATCGTGACTGCGGATTTGACGGCTGACAGACTGTCATAACTGACAGTAATGATGGCTTTTGTATTTATGAAGGCTGCTGAGTTGTCCTCGTAAAAGACAAAACCGACTCTTCGAAAACCTATACGACGGTTACTTTTCTTGTGACAGCTGTCTTTGCACGAAAGATGAAGTGTCAGATTCATTCTTCATTTAAACATATATTGTGCTGTCACTTCAGTAAATAATAAAATATTTACTGAGCGTATGGCTTTTGAATGAGCGTACAACTCTGAATTGAGCGTATGGCTTCAACTGACATCTGTCTTTAAGCGTATGGATGAAAATGACAGCGTGTCATAATTTTCCACATCCTACAAGACCCCCTTCAAAGTTTTCGAACTTTATGAGTTTCAAAAGTTCGAAATTACTTTGAACAGAAAGTGGGAATGAGTCCTGACACGCTGGCATGAGTTCATTAAATGTCATGATGACTCTTCATTTTTCGAGATTGATTGAATCTGATGGAAGAATATGAACAGCCAGCAAGCTCTATTATATAAACCGAGATAATTCAATTTTTGACTTTCATCTTTTGAAACCATGACTCCAAAAGAAGCTGCTGAAGAAGAAGCACGTAAGTTGGGATTCTGTTCCCATGGTGACCCCACTTTTGGGGGCCAAGAACCCGAACCTGTCGTCATCGAGCTCAAGGACGACCCTATACATTTAGCCAAGAATTTCTTGGGCTACTTTGGTCTGGACGGCTCCTCTTCTTCTGATGGGCAGAGCCTTACAGAGAAGCGTAAAATGTTCGTTGCTCTGTTACACCGCATGGGGGTCCAAAGCGTAGAAGAGTTAGGCGTCAAGCTTAGTCGCTCTGGAAAATAGAGCGTGACTTTGTTGCACACCTTTCTTTCCCTCTCTCTTTTTTGTTTTGTAAGGCCATCAGTGCCTTTAATGAAAATGAATATTCAAGAATTCTCTGTTTAGTATAATTTTGTGTTGAAAACTAACATGCACCGATGAATAACTGTAGAATACGCCGTCTTCCAAGTTGTAAGTTACGTTAAATAACGTATGCCAATGAATAGCGTGCACTAATAAATAGCCCGTAAGTTACGCTATCTTCCAACGTTGTGGAAAACACTCTTTGAATATTTCCAAGGCTGTGCTGGTTTTCAAAGTACACGTGTCATTCATTCCACGTTTACGAGCGCTATTCATGCGGATCCTTTCCAAGAATAGGTTCATGCTCCATACTTTAAATAGATGGATGAACTCCACGCAAACTCATCTTCCCATTCTTCTTCCTCTCTTCTGAGAATGAATTTTCTATGAGAAGGAAATAGGAAAGCCATGTTGTCTGATGTCAAATCTCTGTGCACGCTACCAGACATGGATCTGTCAATCCTTAGCAGCAAACTCAGCGGTAAGTTCAATATACACGCATCGAAATTTTTGTTTGCTAAGGACAAATTCATCTTCCCGAAATGAACAGAATGCATCTGTCTTTGCTTGGCCAGTTTCTGTTAACTGATTTTTCTTTATTGTTTCTTGCAGAATTTTGGCTGAAAACCTTCTTCAGAACTGGCATTGGTGATATAGATGCTGTGAACAATGTTCTTCTGACATCTACATCAGGGAGCTCATACGCTTTTGACGCGTATATCAGACAACTAAGAACTCTTCGTGAGATAGAAGGGTCTTCCTCAGATGGTAGGAAGAGCCTTTATACACGAGAGTTGGATGGTGGAGTCAACTCTACCCCGAGAAATCGGGTAGTAGAGTTCCTTTCACGGCAGAACTAGGAATTGTATCCCAAGGTTTGGATACATTCCTATCTGCTTGAGGTGCCGCCGTTCCTCCACGCGCTGTATTGGCAGCAACACGCCATCGTGTTGCCATACTCAGTGGTTCTCCTCTCGTTTGAGAGATAAGACCAGTGTTTGATTCCTGCTGGACATCCAGGAATTGCCACAAACAACGAGATTGCCAGAGAAGACCCAAGAAGAAATAGATCTCAGTTGTACATAGAATGAAAATCCAAGATTTGTAATAGATTTCCATTATGATTTGTAGGAAAGTCTAAGAAATGTAATAGACTTTTTATGAAAATATGATAATGGAAATGATAAATCTTCTTTATCTGAAGTGATTTTGTATCTCTCTGGATGTAAAAAGAACATGATAAATAGAAATCTTGATTTCTTTTTTTTTTAGAGTGTACAATGCCATCAGAGGTAATATGGACGTAATAGGATGTAAAGACTCAAAAAAGAAAGTCAGATTTGTATTTATACAGAGGTCAAAGGTTATGAAAATGTGAAAGATAACGAATTCCAATCGATAGAAGATTATGAACAGACGAACCATCGGATGAATATAATAAATGTACGGATGAACCGTCAAGTATTAATGAATGAATATCGGGAAAAGACACGTTCCTTTAATTCTGGCAAATATATGCCTATAAATAGAGCATCTCTTTGAGTAGAAGGATCACACATTATTCTCCTTTATTCAAAATGTCTTCCGAAGAGAACATGAAGAAAACCGAAGTCGTCTCCAAAGTCGATGAAAATGCTAAAGAGCACTCGACTCCACAAAAGAAGGAGACGGGCGAAAGCTCGTCTGCTCCCAAGCTGCCGAAAGATATCTTGGATTTCCTGGTCGAACAAGGAGAAACCGAAGAGGAAGAAGCAATGAGGCTGGCTGCCTGTCAGTTCTTGGTGCGGTCAGGAAATGATGTATTCAATTCTTTTGCTAATTATGTATGTGGTCCTCGTCCCAAGTACGAAAGGGATACCAGTGATCTTCCATGATGATGTACTTCTTGAAGAATTTGTCTCAAATAAACTCTGTTTAAGGAAACTTTGTTTATGATGTATCCTTCCTGCTTTATATTATTTTGCCTTTATTCACTGATCTTTTAGACTCAGAAATCAAAAGGACGAGATATCATTTTCATAGAATATGGTACATACTGAGATAGAAAATTCAGAGGTGATATGGACATGATTTTCTATACAAGATCTTTATTAAATCCACTGGGAATCTAATAAGACAAAATATCAAATTCTCTGGGAAAATGATACATGGTAGAATATCAGTTTCCGCTGGGGATAATGACATCGAAATAGCTTTTGTAGAGAAGAATAAATTTTTGATTTTACACTTGCTGGGGAGTAATGAAAATATTATTTATACATAATATTTCTTTAAGAATTTGCCATTGATAGGCATCATCGTGACTTTCCCGTCCATAGAGGCAAGCTGATATGCTCCATTAGAGAAGACTTTGTTTACTACGAATGGGCCTTCCCATTTCGCGTCAAATTTGCCTTTGCTCATATGTGTCATGGTCATCGGACGTCTGACAGTAAGGACCAATTCTCCCTTTTGATATGTTCTGACTTTGACTTTCCGATTAAAAGCTTTTGAGATTCGGGCTTGATATAGCTCGATATTTTGTTGCGCATACAATCGCTTTTCATCTAGAGCTTCCAACTCTTGAAGTCGAAGACGATCATTATTCTCTGTTGTAAATTCATTGGAGATTGCAACTCTCAAAGAAGGAATTTGTATCTCGAGGGGAAGAACAGCTTCACACCCATATACCAAAGAGAAAGGTGTACATCCGGTCGCATTACGAACTGTGGTGCGATAAGCCCATAAACATTCACCAAGCTTCTCACTCCAGTTACGTTTATTGGAAGAAACGAACTTTTTTAAGAGTTTGATGATTGTTTTGTTGAAAGCCTCTGCTAGTCCATTGGCTGCTGGATTATATGCTGTAGAAGCCAGATTATTAATCCGATGATCATCACATAACCGAGTAAATTTCTGGATGACGAACTGTGGTCCATTATCATGGATAATACGCCGAGAAACACCAAATCGATAGATGACATGATGTTTGACAAAGTTGATAACATTAGAAGTCTTGACTTCAGATAATGGGATTGCTTCAGCCCATTTAGAAAAGTAATCAGTTATTGCTAAAATAAACCGATGTCCTTTTGATGATGGTGGATTGATAGGACCGATGACGTCCATGCTCCAAGCTTCGAAGGGCCATGATGCCGCTGTTGGGTGTAAGAACTCCGATGGTTGATGGATAAAGTCTGCATGAATTTGACAGGCTTTACATTTCCGAGCATATTGAATAGTATCAGCTACCATCGTGGGCCAATAATAACCCATACGTCGGATACGATCTTGAAGTTTTGGACCTGGCTGGTGAGCTCCGTAGACGCCATCATGTGCTTCACGGATTATCTGTTGTGCTTCTTCACCAGCGATGCATCGAAGAAGAAGACCATCATAGGCTCGACGATATAGTGTCTTTGTAGTATGATTATAATAGAATCTGAGAGACCGGCGCCGGATAGATGCTGCTTCACTCGGGTTATCAGGAAGTATGTCATACAACACAAAGTCCAGAAATGGACGTCTCCAGTCTTCAGTTACGGTGTCTATTTTGTTGGAAAAGATATATTTCATAGTAGAATCGGAAGAACACAAGGACATTTTGTCAAACTTTAATTCAGCATCAAAGTTGAGAGAATCTTCGTCTGGATTATGGGAAAAAGCCAAAGCCAGATTATTTTCAACGCAGAATAGTTCTCGGTTATAAACCACTATCACTTGCTGACGTCTGATTGGTATGGCTAATACAGCAGCAAGATTAGCCAAAGCATCAGCTTCTGCATTATAGGCTCGTCGAACATGTTCGATAAAGAAACCTTCAAAGGAGGAGGCCATAGAGAGTGCTATTCGATGATAAGGTATCAAATCTTGATGACGAACTTCATACGTTCCTCTGATCTGATTGATGATAAGCTTAGAGTCTCCATAAACTTCTAAATATTGAACATCCAGATGTTTAGCGAGTTGAAGACCAATGAGCAACGCATTGTATTCTGCAACATTATTTGAACATGATTGATCTAGAGAATAAGCCCTCTGAATAGTTAATCCCTCTGGGGATACAAGAACAATTCCAACTCCGGCGACAATATTGTCGTTAGGACCTATTCTAGATGCTCCATCAAAGAATAGACGCCAGGTAGGAACTTCTTTAGAAACCATATTTGAATCCAGAACTTCATCGGGAATCTCATCATATAATTTAGAATCTTCTGGGACTGCATGAGCTGCTAGAAAATCAGCAAGAGCCTGTCCTTTAACTGACTTCTGAGGAATATAATGCATGTCATATTGGGCTAACAAGATTCTCCAATTAGCTAGTCTGGAGTTGAGAATACCAGGTTTCTTCATCATAATCCTGATGGGATTCACTCTGGAAATGACATGAATCGTTTGACCGATAATATAATGTCGCGTTTTCTGAACAGCAAACATTAATGCTAGGCATTCTTTCTCGATTGGAGAATAACGCGGTTCAGCGCCTGTCATTGTGCGACTGAGATAATAAATGGCCTGTTCATGACCATCTTTATTTTTCTGGGCGAGTAATGCACCAAGAGAATGATCCATAGCTCGAACATATAGAAGAAATGGTATTCTCGAGACGGAAGGTACCAAAACTGGAGGGTTCATGAGGTACTGTTTGATGTCATCAAATGTTTTTTGATATTCTTCGTTCTAGATGAAAGATACACCTTTCTTCAGAAGTTTGTGGAATGGTCTGCAGCGTCCTGATAAGTTGGAAATGAATCTCCTGATATAAGCAATTCTTCCTTGAAATCCTCGTAGCTCTTTTAAGGTGCGTGGAGGACGCATCTCTTGGATGGCTTTGATCTTTTTGGGATCCACGTGTATACCTTTAGCGGTAATGACGAAGCCGAGAAATTTACCACTAGAGACGCCCAAGAAGGACTTAGTAGGGTTCATTTTAAGTTGATGCTGACTCATTAAATCAAAGATAGTCTTCAAATCTTGGATATGATCCTCCTTTCGTCGACTTTTGACTGCAATATCATCAACATAGCATTCGACTATTTTTCGGAGATGTTCGCAAAATATAGTGCTCATTGCTCGCTGATATGTTGCTCCTGCATTTTGAGACCAAACGGCATCACTGTATAACAGTATGTACCGATCGGCGTTCTGAAGGAAGTGTGTTTTTCATCATCTAGAAACATTTTGATCTGGTTGTATCCCGAATACCCATCCATAAATGACATTCGTTCGAAACCACATGTATTGTCGATCATGACATCAGTAATTGGAAGAGAAAACTCGTCTTTAGGACAAGCTGCATTGAGATCGCGAAAGTCTATACAGACTCGGATCTTGCCAGTCTTTTTAAGGACATGAACGATGTTAGCCACCCATTCAGGATGTTGTTCCTCTCTGATAAATCCGGAAGCCATAAGCTTGTTGACTTCAGCTTCAATTGCATCTATAATGTCTGGACGAAATCGTCGCTGTTGCTGTTTGACCGGTTTAGCATTTGGCATAATATTAAGCTTGTGCATTGCGATCTTCGGATCTAGTCCTTGCATATCCTCATAGCTCCAGGCGAAGACATCGATATAATCACGAATAAACTTGATCATGTCTTGCTTATCTGTTTCTGAAAGACTTTCACTGATGAATATTGGTTTAGGAGAACCTTCTTCACCAACATCAATTTGGATCAGTTTATCTTCGGTAGGAGGTTCCCTCTGCTCGAACCTGAATTTCCATTGATCATCTAATCTTTGAGCCCATTGTTCTGATTCGGGTGATATTTCAAAATCATCCTCATCTTCATCATTTTCTTGTGGGCCATCAACAGAGACCATATTGATGTATAGAATAGAGCGATGAAGATCGCCAACACTCGTGTCAGAATCCCAAGAGAGAGAATCAGAAGACCCAGATCGTTCATCTTCAGATTGTTCGTCTTTATTGAATTTTGACTCTTCATGGACTATGTTGATAAAGGAAGTAGGAGCAATGTAACCTAAACCACATTTTGTCCTTCCGTATTTTAATGGAGGAATTCGAACAGGCATTCTTCTTCCTTTCCCATTATTGAGACTGGTTCTAAAGTCATAACCCATATTCTTGATGATATTTTTGGATTGCTGACTGTAGCGACGTAGCTGTAATCTTCCAGTATCGTCATTTATATCATCCTCCTCCAGATTAGGAGGATTCTGAGGTCCTTTGTAGAAAAATATTAGATTTTCTCCCTTCTTTCGACTGGGGACCACAAAGTATGATTTTTGTATAGAGTCTAATAATACGTCTGTATGAAGAGCTTGAACAACCCCTATAGTTAGTGGCTCTAAGCTATTTAGCAATTGTAAATAACTTTGTACATAACCACAAACATCAATATACTGCAAAGGAGATGCTTCATTAATACTAGATGCTGTATTTACAACAGAAGGCTGAGCCTTATCAGACTTAGTCAGATTAATGACAAAGGGGGAGGAAGAAGAACAGTTAGAATTTTTGTTTCGATTAAGATCGATAACAAAAGGCTCAGAAGAGGTGAGCTCCCTTGAAGAAGACCGTGGATAAGTAATACGTCCACTGACTGGAATGACTAGAGTATCTGATCTAGTCTGAGAAGATGGAGGGGGAGTGATGAGTCCACTGACAGGAATGATCAGCAAATTTTGTGAATCTTGGGAAGATGGTGCAGTAGTGCGTCCACTGACAGAAATTATCAGTGAGCCCTGGGCAGATGATGAAGTAGTACGTCCACTGACCGGAATTATCAGTGAGCCTTCTTCGGATGATCTAACAGACTGCGGAGGAGTGATACGCCCTTTTACAGGAATAACAAAAGTGTCAACTTTGGATGTCTCATCTTCATTATCCAATAGCTTGCAAGACTTTCGAGTATTCATCTTTGTACATGCGAGCGTCATTGAAGTAAGCTTCGACTCCTTTGAATGGGTAAAGATCTGCCACTTCTTTTTGAACCTCTCCATTATCATCAACATATTTGAAGCACTGATGAAGGGTTGAAGGAACGACATTATGTTCATGCAAGAAAGGTCTCCCCAATAGAGCATTGTATGAGCAACCATGATTGTCGATGATGTAAAAGTAACCTTAGTACGAAGATCGCCTATTTGAAATTTAAGGCGAATCTTGCCTAAAGGCTCACTTTTTCCTTGATTGAATCCCAAGATGGTAGTGATAGTACTGGAAAGACTATGCACAGGTATCTTCAATGCATCTAACATAGCCTTTGGCATAATACTGAGAGCGGATCCTGGATCAATCAGTAAACGATCAACCTTCATAGAATCAATATATCCTGTATGATATAAAGGACGATCATGTCGATTATCCTCTAGCAGCATATCGTCCTGCGTAAAGGTAATGTTTGGAATAAATTCCAATACATTATGGCAATGAGAAACAGGTCCTGTTTCCAACTTCTTGAGAAGAGTTAAGCAGGTTTCTGCTTGCAGCAGTGCTTCACTTAAAGTTTCTCGAGTCTCTTTAGAGAGGCGTAAGAGCTCGAAGATTGATAATTTAGCTGGGGTATTGGCTAGTTGAGCCAATATATCAAAATTATAAGGCTTTTCAAGTCCTGTAGGAGATGACTTCTTCAATGGTTTGTCGAAGCGGACTTGTTGTTTGCCTTTGTCAGCTGCTGTTGGTTTAGAAGGAACTGTCTCAACATGAACATTTAAAGGCTCTTCAGTAGAGACTGGAGTTGAAGCTGTAACCGGAGGAACGTCAGAAATTTCTTCAGGAACTTCAGCATAATCTTTCAGATATACTTTTCCTGACCGAGTTCCAGCATGAACTTCAACTTCAGATTCTGGTTCAAGGTCTATGGAAACCATGCTGCAATTCTTTATTTTGCTCTTGGTTCTTTTATGTTTGATGAAAGCTTCATTCCAGAAACCAAGGCCAACACGAGATTGATTATGTCTCATGGTGATGGCCAAAGGTGCTCGGAGTCCCTTGCCTGAGTTCAAACCTGGGGCAGTGGCTAGATCATAACCCATCTTCGCCATCAATTTACGAGATTGTGAACTGTATAAATGAAAAGCAGGTTTGTACCTATCTTCAATTTGAGGTACAGATTTTATCTTCGTAGAGAGTGAATTTTCTGCTGAGATGAAAGTAGAGGTTAGATAAAGATCGGGTGTGAAACTAGAAGTCACATTGCATGACTTAGTCTTCCCGAACTTCTTTTTAGATGAGGAAATCTTCCGAGGAGAAGAGGAAGACGTCTCAAACTCTGTCTTTAAGTCTGGGTGAATCTACATGATTTCTCCCTTCTTAGTTGTGACAGGAACAAGTCCGTCATTCTGTGCTGGTGGGATGTTTATAACTTCGAGAGTTGCTTTGGGATAGGAACAATCCCACTTTCCACTATTAAGGGAGGGAAGTCACCGAACTGCATTGAAATTACATTTGCTGTGACTGTTTTGTCTTTGGGTGTTAAGGTCACAGCTCCTGATTTAATCATCTCTTGAATCTTCCCTTTTATACATAGCAAGACCGAATTGTATGACCCAGCATTCTATGATATGGACAGTATTTTGGATGATCTGTCTTATTGGCTTCATCAGGCTTTTTAATTTCTGGCAATTGAATCTTATTACCTTTGAGTAAGCATTCAAAGATACCCTGAACATCGTCATCATCGAAAGAATATTCTTCTTTCGGCCGAGGAGATCTCTGTTGTTGATTTGTTGGAGCTGAAGTAGCTTGGGTAGTCTTTACCTCTTGACTACTGTTTTGGAGATTGACTTCAAGAGCTTCTTTTCCTTTACGATTGTTGGGTCGAGTACTATTGCTAGCACTCTGATTTGATTCTTTGGGAGCCATTTGTACCCCCAGACCCTTAAAGGTCTCAGCACTGACCTCGGCAAGCCTTGGCACTGACGATGAATGAAGGCCAATCTTGGAACTGAGTGGATCCCGTCCACATGCTGATAATTGGTAAGAGGTTCGACTTGCAAGTGTCGATCGTAACAGCATCGGGAGTTCCAAGAGGCATTTTGAGGGCTTCTCTTCTGAATCTCTCAATGAATTCCTCAGTGGTCTCATTATTCTTCTGTTTGATTCTTATGAGGGCCGACATGGTCATATCATTGAGCCCTTCGTAGAATCATTCAAGAAACATTTGCTTAAAACCGGCAAATGAGGTAATGCACCCATCAGGGAGACTTCTATACCATTCATAAGCTGTTCCTTTGAGACATCCAATGAACACCCGAGTAAGGAGGGCGTCACTTGGTTGCAGTTGATCAGTCATTACTTCAAAATGATTAATGAACTGACTTGGAGAGGTTGTCCCATCATAGAAAGAGATGGTCGGAGGTTTGTATTTTGGTAGATACGATACCTGCTTCCATTCTATCGGATAAGGCTGTTTGATGCCTAACCTTTGTAAACCATCCTTCTGTTTGAATGCCTCGAATTGAGTTTTGAGATTCTTCAATTCTTCAGAGACAACTCCCGAAGATTATGGAGTTGTGGCTTGTAGAGTATAATTGGGAGGAGGGACTGCAGCATATGTACCACCCCCAGCTCCAGAGTGACTTGGTGTGGTTTGTACAGGAACATTAGATTGTACCCCCGGAATAGTAGAGGGTTCGGGGTTTGGAACAACATGGGTATTCAATACCACTGGTGGTGCTGTCTGTTGTTGAGCCTGCATTAGAGTGTGCATAGCACTCAATGTATCTGCCATAGCTCGTAATTGTTGTTCTAAAGAAGAAATCCTCTGTTCATGAGCATCATTGCTAGTCGAAGGTTCATGATCACTTTCTGCCATGTAAGTGGTAATCATTCGAGGAATAGATGATGAACACTCTGTTCTGAATCATCACTGTGTGAATCAGTATCTTTTCCAGGGCTTTTTACAGGAGTCAATACTGGAAAATTGGACTCTCCAAGGAAGTCTTCTGTGATCTCGGATTACCACTTGGAGAAGAAGAAGAGGCTCTGGTCAAGGCTCCGGTCCTGGATCGAGTGCCGAGATAAACACCATCTTCAGAGTTTGATATAGCATCAGACCGTATGCTACCCCAATGTTTCTGGAAGTCATGTTGACAGAAGCATAAAGAGGTTCATCTTCATCCAACATTGGTTCATTGAATCCGTTCGAAAACAGATTGTCTTTTTGGTGAACAACAACATTGGATGACAACCCGAGGTTGGAAGTCACAACCATGCTTTTCATGGCGATATGGGCAATGTCATAGCCATATGGAGTGTCAATTCTCGTTTATTTTGCAAATATTCTCGGAGATCTGTAGGAACAGATTGGGAAGTATTTGAAGATAGTTTCTGTGTAGAAACTTGTCTTTTGTTCTTCTGTCTTCTTGGTTCCTGAGTGTATAAAGACTGATTAATTTGAGCCACATAGTTCTTGGCATATTCTGCATCAGGGTCTAATATACTTGTCTCAGTGAACTGAACCGATTCTGATTAAGCTTATTACGAAGATCCGTGGAGATTTGACTTTGATATTAGTCTTGGATACTTGTAATTTGCCTTTCCTCGACCGAAAATTTTGAGAGAAGGAAGATGAGTATTATTCCGACTAGGAGTCGGTAATAATCCATCTTTGGAGGAGTTAGCCAAAAGGCGTTTTCCATTGTTGATCTAGTAAGAGTACTAGTCAATTAACTCCAGAGGTAAAGACCTTAGAAGTAGAGTTGACTAAAGAGTCTTTCTCCTTGGTTGGCAAGATGTGCAAGTTGAGGGGGAATCATTTGTATTCTGTGGAAGAGAACCCCAATTTGATTTTTAGAAACAGTCAAAGGACTGTATTTGTTAGCATACGTTGACTTCAGTTTGGACTTCTGGTCATACGCTGCCTTTTTATTAGCATACACTGGCTTTGGCTCAGCGTACGCTGCCTGATGTTGGCTTTTGTACGCTGCCTTTGCCGTACGCTGCCCTTTGATTGCCATACGCTCAGAGTCATCAATGGCTAAAGAGTCGACTGCTGTCGTAAGAATAGAAGGAGAAGGGACTTTGACATGTCCAGAGATGATTTTCCTTGGACACATTGACTTGGTTAAAGAACCAATTTTGTCAGCGTGACTAGGGGAAACCATTGTTGCCGTGTTCCGAGAAGCCGAAGTGTGCTTCATAGAAGTTGAAGACGTGTTCTTGTCAGCATGAGAAGTGACGAAGCGTCTCGGACTGCTGCAGAAGACTTAGGGACATAGATGGAGTGTCCCTTCTTCTTGGCAACAGAAGAGCGGAGGAAGCAGTGCGGCCCTCCTTCACCTTGAGCATTTCTTCATAAGCCGATTGGTCGAATTGTACAACCATCGTCTCTTCGTCAAGCCGATCGACGAAGTATCGCATTGAGTTGTTGCTATCTCATTGGAGGAGACAGCTGTCCCCAGCAGAGTCGCCAATTTGTTTTCCATAAATAAATTCACTTTATTTATTTTGTATCTGAGAAAATTACAACTGTAGAATCTAATCTAGAAGACGATACTTTATCCCTTGGACGATGCGATGAAGAAGACTCGAACTTTGAAGAACTTGGACAGCAACTGGGCAATCTCTCTATTCTCTCTGAAATTGACTGTCGTCTCTGATGAAGATGAAGAAACTTTTTTATAGAGTTCAGGATAACTGTCCTTAAGCATACGCTCAGGTAGTTACTTGACGTGTGCATAACTGCAGGGACGCGTGGCGAATTCTGATGGAGACACATTAGCGTGCGGTTGAAAGTAGTGGAGCCTGTTCAGGAGAGATTGATGGCCTGGATGCCACGTTGCATAACTTCTAGAGAAGTAGATAACTGGTACAGGACACGTGAGAACGTGTGTTGACTGTAATCTTGGATATGGTTGCTGTAATACGCTGCCTTGTTGAAGGAGAGTTTATACGCTGACTTGGACAGCGTAGTGCCATAGGAAATCCATACGCTCACTTTATGGGCAAGGAGTCATGTGAGGTCATACGCTCGCTTGTTTAGCAATGAATCATGTGAGGTCCATACGCTCACTTGACTGTGTGAAGAAGGAGTCATGTGAGGTCGATACGCTCACTGGAGAAGTGGCCACGTGGCTTCATCAATCTTCTTTGGTACACCATATCTTCCCATAGCTGACAAAATCTTCTCGAGCGTCGTGACTGCGGATTTGACGGCTGACAGACTGTCATAACTGACAGTAATGATGACTTTTGTATTTATGAAGGCTGCTGAGTTGTCTCGTAAAAGACAAAACTGACTCTTCGAAACCTATACGACGGTTACTTTTCTTGTGACAGCTGTCTTTGCACGAAAGATGAAGTGTCAGATTCATTCCTCATTTAAACATATGCTGTGTCACTTCAGTAAATAATAAAATATTTACTGAGCGTATGCTTTTGAATGAGCGTACAACTCTGAATTAAGCGTATGGCTTCAACTGATATCTGTCTTTAAGCGTGGATGAAAATGACAGCGTGTCATAATTTTCCCATCTACAATGGTTATACGATCTACAGTGATGCTTCGGACGGGGTTTGGGTTGTGTGCTTCAGCAGCACGGAAAGGTAATTGCCTATGCTCTAGGCAGTTACGTCCTCATGAGAGGATTACCCTACCCACGATCTGGAGCTGGCAGCGGTCTCTTTGCTTTGAAGCTGTGGAAACACTATCTGTACGGAGAGCGAGTTGAGATCTATACAGATCAAGAGCTTGAAGTAGTGTTTACCAGAAGGAGCTGAATATGAGGCAGAGGCGATGGTTAGAGCTGATGAAGGATTTTGATATATCTTGCAGTACCATCCGGGAAGGCCAACGTGGTCGAGCGGTGCCTTGAGCAGGTATCCCGTGGCTTTGTGTTGACGATGGATCGTCACCTTCTGGCAGATCTGGAGAGCTTGGGCATAGAGGTGATAGTTCCTGGGTTCGAGGCGCAGATGTGGGGTCTGCAGGTGCAGTCGGAGCTGATGGACAGAGTCAGGGCAGCTCAGTTTGAGGATGAGGCTCTGAGAGTCATCAGGGAGCAGGTCCAGATAGGGCTGTTGGATGATTCTCTTTAGCAGGGGATGGGTCGTTGAGGCATGGTACCAGATTGTGCGTGCCGAACGGAGGACTTCGGGAGGAGGTTCTTCAGGAGGCGCACCGTTCTCAGTACTCTATGCATCCCGGAGCCAATAAGATGTATAGAGACTTGAGAAAGCATGTTTGGTGGTATGGCATGAAACGTGAGGTGGCTCAGTTCGTGTCGAGATGTTTAGTGTGCCAGCAGGTGAAGGCCGGGAGGCAGAGAACCGGTGGATTGCTCCAGCCACTACCATTCCTGAGTGGAAGGGGAGCATATCACTATGGACTTTGTATCTGGGCTTCCGCGCTCTCCAGGGGGAAGGATGCGATTTGGGTCATTGTTGATCGATTGACCAAATCGGCCCACTTTTTGCCTTTCAAAGTGGATTTGTCGACGTAGAGGTTGGCCGAGATGGTACGCAGATAGTCCGATTGCACGGGGTGCCAGTGAGTATAGTCTCGGATCGGGACAGCCGATTCACTTTCCACTTTTAGCGGAGTTTGCAGCTTAGCTTGGGCACATCGCTCAAGTTCAGTACAGTATATCACCCCAAGCAGACGTGCAGTCGGAGAGGACGATTCAGACCCTCGAGGATATGCTGCGTACCTGTGTCTTGGACTTCGGGGGATCTTGGAGGACTACCTTCACTTGGTAGAGTTTGCTTACAACAACAGCTACCAAGCAGTATAGAGATGTCACCTTCGAGGCCTATACGGACGGAGGTGCCGTACTCCCTTGTCTTGGGATGATGTCGGTGAGAGGGTTTTGCTTGGCCCAGAGATGGTGGTAGATGCTGCAGAGAAGGTCAGGGTTATCAGAGATAGACTTCGGGTGGCGCAGGATAGGCAGCGGCATTGGGCCGATAGCCACCGGAGGCCATTGGAGTTTGAGGTATAATTTAGATTTTTCTAGTATTTGAGTCTGATTGTGATTGTTTTAGATCAGCTCTAACGTCTTGTTTTTGTTCTAGGTTGATGATCTTATCTTTCTGCGGATTTCTCCGACGCGTGGCACGATTCGTTTTGGTGGCGGCGGGAAGCTTAGTCCACGATACATCGGACCATTCCGTATCCTGGGCAGGGTGCGGTGCAGTGGCTTACCGACTGGAGTTACCGCCTGCACTAGAGGGAGTGCACAGTGGTTCCAATGTCGCAGCTGAGACGGTACGTGGCAGATCCCAGTCACGTCTTAGACCACTCAGGATCGTAGTGGGACCGCACTCAGCTACCCAAGAAGCCGGTCGAGATCTTCGACCGAAGAGAAGGTGCTCCGGAACCAGGTCATTCCCTTGGTTCGCGTTGCATGGAGACACCACTCTCCAGGTGAGTCCACCTGGGGAGGGAGGACGACATGCGGGAGCGATTCCCATATCTCTTCGAGCCTTGAGGTAAAATTCTTTCTTTTCTTCCTTGTTTGTCATTTGCAGTGTTGCCCTCATTCAATTTCGAGGACGAAATTTTTTTAAGGGGTAGATTTGTCACCCCCAGTTTTTCAAATTAGGGGTATTTTCTCATTTTCAAGTTTTAAATATTTAGAAATTTTTTGATTTTATATGATTTTTAGGAATTTATTTGAGTCGGTTGAATTTTATCCAATTCGGACCCAATTTGGAGACCCGGGTAGCCGGACCCTAGTGGGACCCCCATACTAGCTGGGCTTAGCCCTGTACCATCATAATTAGGCTAGAAATTATTAACCCAACCTCCATGGCTTAATTAGTCAATTTAGAGACTTAATTAGTCGTTTAGAATCAAACCGAATTGAACCGAACCAACCCGAATTCAATTTGAACCAAACTAGAGTAGTGGTTGGGGCTATTGGATCCACAACCCAATAGCCCATAGGTGGCCGGCCATGACTAGGAGGTCCCCCCCCCCCTTTGTCTTCTCACAAAGCCTTCTCTCTCTCTCACAAATTCCTTTTCTCTCCAGTTCTCTCTCTTCCAACAACAATTAGGGTTTGTCATAACTTCATTAATTATTCCTTTTCAATTTTGTTCTTCACACTAAGTGTAGAGAATCCATTCTCTACACTTTGCCCCCACTATTTGTAGGTTCTCCCTAGATTTTGGTAGTTAATTTAGGGTTTTTAATAATTAGTTATATATATGTATATATAGTATGTATATATATGTGTATTATATTATATATATATATATATATATATATATATATATATATTATATAGGATTATATGTATGTGTGTATTGTGTGTGTGTGGTGTGTAGAGAGGGTGGGAAGAGGATGAGAGTGGTGGTGTGTGTGGGTGTGTGTGTGGTTGGTGGTTGGGATATATCTATAGGTATATGTGTATTTATATACATATATACGTATGTATATAATATGTATAAGGTGTGTGTGTATATAATATATAGATGAGAGGTTAGAGGATTATATATTGATATATATATATAGAAATAGATATATAGATATATAGTAGAGGTAATATGTATTGATATATATAGAGAGAGAGTAGAGGAGGTGAAGTAGGAGGGGATAGAAGAGGAGGAGAAGGGAAGAGCAGCAGCAAGCTGCAATGGCTGCAGCAGCAAGCAGTAGCAGAGATGCAGCAGCAGCTGCAGTAGCAGAGCATGCAGCAGTAGCACAGCAGCAGGAGTGCTCACAGCAGCTCCCTCCCCCCCATTTCACCCCTGTACACCCATTGACCCCCCTAGTAATATATATATTATATATATATAGGTATATGTAGGTAGATATCTATGTATATATGTATGTATATATATAGATAAGATAGGAAGTTGGGAGGAAAATATAGTAGAAGAATGAAAGAAAGAGAGAAAGATAGGGAGAAAAGAGAATTAAGTAGAGTTAGGAAATTGAAGAAGAATAGGAAGGAGGAGTAGAAGAAGAATTAGAGAAGAAGAAGAAGATTAGAGAAGTTGAGAAAAAAGAACTAAATAGAGAATCAAAGAAGAGTTTGAGAATGAGACTAAAAGAGGGTTTTTGGTAGAAATCGAGTTAGAGGGCGAAATTGAGCCCGGAGCATCGGATCGCGATGAAACTTGACATAGGCCTAAGTTACGTGATTTAGATTTTGCGGGTAAGCTCCCAGGTGGAAATCGGGGTCATAGGCGCCGTATCGCGCCGTGTCAGTGCGTATCTCGAAATCTTCGGATATCTGCAACGGGCCGTAAGGTGGACTAGACGTCTACTTTACTTAGGTATTATGGTAGATAACGAACCTATAGGATAGTACCCTACTACCCTAGGGAGATCGGGTCAAAATAACTAGCGTAGTAGGTCTATCTAGATAATCGCCGAGGGTAGAATTTTACCCTTAAAAAGGGTAAAATAGGGATTTGGCCCACGGCCAAGATTTGAGTTTCCAAGTCCAAGATGGACTTGGATATGGGTTGTAGGGATGGTAATAAGCAGATTTAGCCGTCTAAGCCTAGTCTTGGACCCGGTTGACCACGGTTAACTTTTTGGACTAAAAGTCAACTATGAGTCAACTCTTTACCCAATTAGTTCCAAATTCAATTTAACTTGGACAGTTGACGAAAAGTCAACTATTAGTCACCAGCGACCTAGGGTTGACCTAGAGTTGACCTAGAGTTGACCAGAGTTGACCTGTTGACCAAAAGTCAACGGTAAGCCAGTTTTTGACCTAGATTGATCCGGTTTAACTTCTAATGTTCTTCCATGACCAAGATTGACCCGACTAGACATGTCTTGACCTAGAATGACTAAATAGGATTTAATTTGATTTAACTTTACTTACTAAACTTAGTATTGATACGTCTTGTTCTCTATAGGTCCTCGAGACACTGCGGTTGATCCAGTCGACGTATTTTATCATCTTACAGGCGAGTACATTCTCTGATACTTATTTCCAATTTATGATAACTGTTATGATTCATGTACTTAGTGTTGATATGCTTATTCCCGACACATGGTTCTCACGGATTGGTATTCTTGGATCCCGACGAGAGATGTTTTCTCCTTCTTAGGTTGGGATATATTGTGCAAGTACCCTTGTAGCTCTTGCTCGATATATGGTCACTGATTCTAGAGAAGGCTAGCTACCTTCTCATTAGAATCCCGTGCAGTGACGTGTCCTGTTTGGATCCATTCTACCAGTTGGGGTAGGGGGAGTAGTAGCGTATGCCTGTGATCATATCCCCTTGTATTCTTGAACAGTGTGAGTCATATACCGCACTTATGACTTGCCAGGCCGATTCTCGACAGGTACCCAAGCCGATCACAAGCTGAAACTATTACTCACATACATTGGATATATAGCTTACCTTGATTGTGTACATGCCATGATCCCGTTCTATTCTTCTTGTTCTAGCTCTAGCTTTACAGCTTACCATGCCATGATACATACATGTACACTCCATGATTCATTGTATATGCTCTATTTACAGTCTTATAGCTTTATTCTACCTTGAGATGGTTATGAGATATATGTACTCGTTCCATCCTGACTGGACTGTTGATAAAATATTACAGATTTCGACGAGGGAGATTGCAGTACCTACTACGGTCCGGACGACGTAGTGGGCCTAGACTTGGTCCCGCAGGGCGTAGCTCCGCCTGACGAGACCCTACCACTTGTATAGTTTAGAGTAGGTCTTTGTACTGGACTTAGTTTTCAGTTACTTTTTGAGACTGTATTACTTTTGAGTCTGTATTATATTTGGACTGTATTTAGAGACCGGACATTGTATATTATTTGTTTCTGGACTTGACAGGTTATATATTATTGTCTTGTTGTCCTTATCTTTCAGTCTTTACTTTTCGTCTTAGAGTTGTGATTGAGCATTATATATATTCATTGCTTGTCCTCCGTTCGGAGTTGACTATATTCTCGATAGGTTTTGTTATATATATAAACTGTTGTCAGACTAGAAAATACACAGCGTTCCACGCCGTTTTTCCGGTGAGGGCAGGGCGTTGTCGCGTCACGTGTCCTTGTAGAGGGTGCAGGTCGTGACAGTTACACTAGACCAAAACAATCATAGGGTATCAAAACTTACAAGCAATCAGGGGTGTTAAACTAGAAAAGATACAGAAATAACAAATCATCAAGGCTTTAAGGCATAATCAAAATCAAAATTTAAAGCACAAATGTCGAGCATTAAAATCCAATCACAATATATATATATAGAGAGAGAGAATGTTAGAAGGGGAAAAGCTAGCATTATGTAAAGGTTATGTGGTTAGTGTGTGTATGGGTGTATGTGGACATGTTCATAGGGTTAGATAGTAGACATGTGTGTGTGTGTGTGTGAAATATACATGAAAGTGTATATGAGGATTTGGGTTTCAAAATAATAGCTATCAAGTTACACTACTCATGGCATATTGGTTAAACAATCTACAATGCACAACCTATTTACTCATAACATGCATGGCTAACCATATATATACATATATCTATATGTATAGAGAGGTAGAGATTTAGTTATGCATCTATATACATTATAACATGTATGCATAAAACCATATATATATATATATATATATATATTTTATATATATATATATATATATATATATATATATATATATATATATATATATATATATATATATATATATATATATATGAACATAACATAGAGATGAAGGGTTAGGTTTACATGGCAGTTGTGAACATTAGTGTACATTAGTGTAGAGTGTCAATAGTACAGGGGTTATAACTTAAAATGAAGGGTTCAATCATTCAGTTCAGTTTAACATTACATATTAAATTGAAATTGAACTAACATTTGAAATCAATGTGGAAATGTTAACATGTATTCAGTTTTAGAATTTTGGAGAAATTCGAACATCAAACCATCCCAATGTTTATCACAACCTAACATATAAGAATATGAAATCTAACATCATATCCCTACATACAACAATGTATACAACTCAAAATATTACATTTAAAAACAGCAAATTGAACTAATCACTTAGAATCTAGTATTAAGGGTTAATATGCACACAGTCTCAGATTTGACAAGTTCAAACACAAAACTCAACCAATTTCTTTAAGAATTGAAACCTTGTGTATAAGATACATGTGCAGTGATGTAAATAAAACTAATAACATGAAATTTATATTTAAATTACAAATTTAAACTGAAAAAGCAGAGAACCGGTCTCTGATACTGTACTGTATCAGAATATTGGGGTTTTGAGAATTTAAACATCAACAACATATTAATATACATTTAGATGGGTTGATAATCAAAGTGTAGCATGCATACGTGTCAGACAAAGTGTCTGTGTCCACTATATATATTCTCATGTCCCAATATAAAAATTAAATTCTATATCAAGACCAATATTTAGATTCCTACCAAGATTGCAAAGCAAGTGATTGATGTAATCAAGACAGTTTTATTATTATTATTATTATTTAATACAAGAATAATAGCAAGAAGGAAATAACGATAAAATCTGTTCTGTTTATCTGTTTAAAAGAAGGAACCATTTTGAAACCAGAGCTATAATATCAAATCCAAGATAAGGTCTAGCAAAATCATCGATTCATTATTTTAAGAAGAGATTCATAGTAAGAAGTTACACAAAGGTTTATAATACAGCTAAAGCTACTCCTACTCCTAAGTTAAATAATGAGAAACAAAATAATTTTTTTTGAAAGACTGAACAAAAGTAGAGAAACTTGTTCAAGAGCATTTAAGGTACAATCTGATAATCATATGCGTCTATCCAGAATCATGGTGCTCCAAATCCTCGTCATACTAGTAAGCAAGGCTACGATAATCACAGAGTCCTTGACTAAGGTACATACCTCTAGGTTCATGGTATTTAAAATTTCCGCATTGCCGCATGCGACGGCAAAAACCTTAAATTTCCACACCCGAGAAATAGGTCCAAAATCTGACTATATGTCCTCACTATGCCAGCTAACATGACTATCGAACATTCTAGATCCCATAACTGAGGTGACCTAGCCCATATAATTTTTTTTCTCAGAAGAAAAAAGTAAACATAACACATGAACAACAGAACAAATTGATCAGTCAACAAGGAACAGATGGAATCGAATTTCAAGATAGTTATAAGAGACAATTGCGGGAATGGAATAGAGAAGAACGAAACTTGCAGCAAGATCTCTAATGGTCTGTGCATCCTCAACTGTCCTGACGATAGCTCGCCCTGCTGGTTTCCCCTGGTCTGCTGATGATGCTGCATGAACCGCTGCTGCTGAGAGAAATCGGAAATAAAGGGAAAAAGTCTCTGTACAGACAGAGGTGCACCTCCAATGTAGCAGAAACGCCAACCTGAGTCAGCACAACAGGAGCTGCGGTCTCGAAGCCCTGATGAACAGGACGAGAGGTGGCCAGCCTCTCGATAGTATTCCCCAGACCGGAGCGATGAGATCATATCTCCATAACCATCATAAAGACAGATCAAAACAAGAAGCAATTACTGGGAATGAAGCAAAAATTCAAAGGAGGACAGTTTATATTCAAGGGAAGACAATAAATAGCAAATTTAGATAAAATGAATCTGATTAAGAGTTTTCCTAGTGTGATTGAGTACCCTCAAAAATATCCTAATCCTACTGCAGGCTGTAGTGATACTCTAGTTCGAATACCACTACATAAACTCGACCTGCATGGGCCACCACTAAAAACGTGTCACGACCCGCACCCTAGAGTAAGGGCACGAGAAGTGGGTACGTCCAGCCTACGCCGCAGTATCGGCAGTAGAACGCTGTCCTAGGTCACAACATCTAACAATATAATACTAGATAGTTTATACTTCCCGAATGGGGGTGACATAGCAGAAAGTAAACTCAATCACAACTAAGGCAGAAAGATAAGATAGAAAGATAGATAGATAATACTGCTGAAAGGAAAGGAAATCCACAAGTACAAACAGAGAGTCTAAGATAAGTACATATCCAAAATCCCAAGTATCAAATATGTACAGTCATCCAGAGAGTAATGTAAATAAAAAACATCATAGTCTAGAGGTGTGTCATCCACTTCTAGTGGGACCTGCTGCTGGTCCAGGTCCAACATCTCATCTAAGGTAGCACCATAAAAGGTATCCACACATGCCTCCTCCTCGTCCTCTGTAATATTTTCAACAGGTCCAGTCAGGACAGGAGCGAGTACAATACATCTCAACAGATCATAGCAGGTTAGAAAATATAATCATGCAATAAAGTAAGATACAAGAACTGAAAGAAGTACATGATGTAAACAGAGAAAGCTGTAATGGAAATATATACTGTAAATAGAGAACTATCAGTGGCTAGTGAGTCAGAGTACAATATAAACATGTGAATGGCATAGGAGATTATGGGAACTATACTATGGAGTGATCTGGGAACTACACTACTTGGATATTATTCACATGTCTACTTCTACTCTCCCGTACCCCCAATCAATACACAAGGATCCAGCCAGGTTATGTTATGATTCCATGTAATGGCCCACAAGGGGTGATACATGGTAAGCCCATAAATGGGTGATCTGGGAATGCCCATAAATAGGTGATTCAAAGAAGACTCTGTGATCATGAGAGTACATGTCACAAGTGATCAATGAACCTTGACACCATGTAAGTGAAACGTACAGAACATGTAGTATCCGATGCTCCTGAGGGGATAACATCTCAAGAAGGGATCCATATAGTACTAATCCGTGTGACCAACGTGACAGTATTAAGTAAAGTAATTTAAAGCAGGAGAATAATTCTAAATAGGATATAAAATGATTAGAGAATGTACTCGCCTGATGTCTAAATGTCCAAAGCAAATATACTGTCCGAGGAGAGGTGTCTGGCTCCTAATCAGAACAGCACAAGTCACAACAAGTCCAAAATGGCAATATGAAGTTCTACTATGCATTCTACATGATTCTAGGTCAATCTAGACCAAAGTCAACTCTTGGTCAATTTGTTCAACCTTGAAAGTCAAACCTAGGTCAACTATGGTCAAACTAGGTCTAACAAGTCTAAATTAGGTCAAACAAGTTGTTCTAGGTCTAAACAAACTAAGTATATGCAAATCAAGTATCCAATATAGCTACTAACTCATAGTCTAAGTCACTTACTAAACCAAGCACAAAACAAAACCATAAGCTAACAAGGCACACAAACTTAGTCATATAATATATATATTATTCACATTCACATATTCATATACATAGATATATATAGGAAAGCTATATATATAGGCACATACATATATATATATATATATATATATATAGAGAGAGAGAGAGAAAGAGAGGTAAAAGAGTAAGTGAATATGTGTGTGTTTGGCATGTGTGTGAAAGGATATGTGTTAATGTTCTAAAATTTAGTGATAGGTAGATGTATGTGACATGGGATACATGATGTCAAAGGGTGTATGAATGCATGTGTGTAAAAGGTTATAGGTTAACTCAGTTTATAGAAATACATACATACATACTTACCTTGTATACATGCATACATACATATCATGTATATTACATTTACATGATACATACATGTATACTTGTATTATATTATACTTACATTCATGCATATTAGATACTTGTATTTATATTAACATATTGCAAACATTCATTTCATTCATGCATCTATGCATTACCTACATATTTTATACATATGCATACATTGTATATTCATATCATTTCATACATTAACATAGAGACATACAAATATGCACACATCATATATTCCATACCTTGCATTACCTTACATATCATGTTATATATTATCATTCATTCCTTTCATATATTACATTATCTTTAAGTTGAATACATCATATATGGATACAATACATTATCTTGCATGCTTGCATTCATATATTACATTATATATTACCTATATACATGTATTTCCTCCATTCATTCATGCTTGCATCATATACTCTACATTACCATACATGTTATCATTATATATTGCATTACAATATTTATACATTATGCATTCATATCTATCATTACATATATATCTTGTATTCATATCTAGCATTCATTATATACTTTCATGCATACATTGTATATCATTCTTTCATACATGCATTGCTTATATGCATTATATTAATTGTATTCCTACATGCTTGCATTCAACCATATATATACATTAATATAAAGAGAATATATATCATATATATATTATTTCATTCATCTAACATATCATGCATTACATACTCTATATTCATTTAATATCCATACTACATAGGCTCATAGGTTACACAAAATGCATATATCGTATAGTCACTCTTCTACTTAAAACCAAAACTGTACCAATTGGGCATTCACTAAATTCTAGATTAAAGTATGTCGTAGCCCTTTGTGTTAGCTTTCCGAAACTTTAAACGGATCGCATTTTCGTGTCCGGAAGCTCCTGAAATCGTAAAAACACCGAAATGCGTTCGTCTTTCGTACAGCTGACACTCAAATAATTTTACAAAAAGTTTCAGAACGAATTTGGCTTATTAAAATATATAATTGGAAAGCTAACTTCGATATGGTTCTTTAAAAAAACGGAAGATAAATTGGAGTTCTAAGCTAAAAGTTATGACATTTCTAAGTTGCTTTGGTTAATAAAAACGTGGATGAATATTATGACGAATTTGGGTTGACCAAGATACTTGGATACCAACATAGGTATCCAAATGAAACTCATTCTAACCATCCTAACTAAGATCAATCCACTCTCTAACCATTCTAAAACCGAATTTAAATATTTATTTAAACTATTATCATACATACATACACATGGGGTGTCCTAATTTGGGATCTATCAAGTAGGACACAAGACACATATCTAAAATCCTCAAGAGAGCTCCAAATGGCCTCAAATTTGAATCTAAATGGGACACATGCATGAGGATGGATCCTACGGATTCAAAACTAATTTATATGCAAAGGAAATCGATTTAGAGGATGGATTTTACCTATTGGGAGTGGAATTCCAATGAAATCCTTTAGGACACGACTCCGATACGAAGATCCCTCAAAGTGGACACTCCTCCTTGCACTCCTCTTCCAATCCTTGGTAGCACCCTTCCCTTGGAGAATGGGAATGATTGAGGGAAGGTTTGGTGAAGGAATGATTTGATTTGGAGATCAAATCAATGGGAAGGCTCTCTAAAATTGGGGAAGAACAAAAGGAAAATAAAAGAGGCAAGATTGTAATGAATGAAATGAATCATTCTCCCCTAAAGGTGGTTGCCATAAAGAGTCCATTAGGACTAATAGAAAATGTCCTAATTGCCCCTCTCTAGTCTCATATGGTTAAGTCTAGACTAGGTTCAAGTTTGGGGTCAAAATGATCTAGTTTTGAGTCTCTAACTTAACCATTCTAACATGATAAAAATTAGTTTAATTAACTAACTTAATGTTGGGTCTTGTGAGCCATGCTTAACTTAATATTGGGTCCCATCTAGAGTTTAAGCTACCCGGGTCATAATACAAGTCGGAACGAGACGAAACTCAAACCCGACTAAACAAATCCAATAAAAACAATATTAAAAATATAAAAAATTTCCAAAATATTAAAATATGAAAAATGACCAAAATCATAATACATCAATTTAAATATTATTAAAATAATCTAAAATTTACCAATTAATCAAAATTCTAAATAATTCAAAAGTCACAAAATGACCAAAATACCCTTAGCCTAAAAAGTTGTAAATAGTCATTCTAATCACATGGTTAGGTCCCCATGGTCATGGTTAGTCTCTAGGCTCAACTGTTCTAGAGTTCACTAGCTAACACATCAAAATTATAATTCACCAATTTTAAATAGTATTAAATTAATTAAAAATTCCCATAAATCATAAATCATATTATTAAATAATAAACTTTTACAAAAGTTCAAAATTATCCTCATTTTAGAAAAGTGGGTGTTACAACAATCCCGATACATAGGACAACTGTCAGCCCTATCTAGCTATACTAGGACAACTCCTAGAATGAATAATCAGGGGACAAGAATATAATTAAATGCCGCCGAAAAAGTGGCAAGAATTGCGTGAACCACTCTGGAGCAGATCCACAACCCTTAAACCAAACAAGGACCAGGGTTGTAGACCGTCTTCCGAGTAGAACCGCTCTCCTTATGCTATCCGACGGACAAGACAGGTCAAGACGCTAGGCGACTAATCTAGTCGGGAGTCTACCTAGCAGGCAATGGGATCAGGTAAACTATGCCAAGGTTAACATGCACGAGCCCAGTCCAACAAACCAAAGGAATAGTTCTGCCTAATCCTTCGAACCAAATTTCCAACTGGGAATTCTAAAAAAAATCCGACAGAGTCTCCTTTGTAATCTGGATGGGAGCACCCTACGAATTGGGGCTAAAACCACTCGGCGCAACCCGTCGTAGAATCACAGAATCGCAGGCTGAGAACACTAAGTCTCAGCTACCAGCAGCACTACGATGCGTACTGGGAACAAATCGATAGCCGAAAACACTAAGCCTCGGCCCCCAGCAGCACTACGATGCGTACTGGAAACCAATCGAACCCGAGACCACTAAGTCCCGGCCTCTAGCAGCACTACATTGCGTACTGGGCGCCATGCCAACACATATAACAAGAAATCGCCTCGCAGGGCGCATCACAACACATGTCCATAGTTCTAACCCAAGCACAATCACAGCCACAAGAATAGTTAGCCAGAGCCGTTACCCGACCGCGAGTCGGACACGGGACATACGGGGACAATCCGTACAAGTGAGTCGTGCTCGTCTCCTCGGAGGTGTGGATGACCCATCCGAGTTGTCCGATACGGTCTATCCCGATATCGGACCAAGCTATCCTAAGTTATCATCATGGCAGTTCTACTGCTAAGCTACACTAATCATAGTTATACAATTTACAAGTACAAATTAATTAAATACAATAAAATCCAGAAGAGAGGGCAAGAGCCGTCGATGAGCAAGGGATACTTGCCTAGAGGGCTCGGCTAGGTAAGCAAGTCTTCGGCGATCGGGATCCGGGCTAGCACGTCCATCGAGATCCTCAGAACACACAATAAACAATCATTAAAATTAAATAATAAAATAATGACAAAATCACGAAGAATGGCACGAGGCTATACCGTGCGTGCGGGTCCCGCAAGTAGTACAGGGATCTGGCACGAAAACCGAGACACGCGAATCGATGTGGACACGCAAACCGAGACATGCACGCATATCGAGACGCATACGAGAATCGAGATGACTCGAATATCGAGACGAATAAGAAACAAAAACGTGCACGTAAATCAAGACATATACGTAGATCGAGATGACCCAAGGTCCAAGGAGCACGTAAATCGATGTGGCACACAAATTGATGTGTGCACACAAATCGATTACGGTACGGAGGCCAATGGGGCGCACAAATCGAGGCTGCACGCAAATTGGTGCGTGCACACAAATGAAGCGATACGAAAATCGAGATGGCACAAAGGCCGAGATACGAGAATCGAGACAACGTGCAAACCGAGATAGCACGGTGCCCGAGATAGCACAGGGATCGAGGCGTCCCGCTGCCCAAGGCAGCACGTGGATCGGGATACACAAAATCGAAACAGCTCACACACCGAGGCACACGAATCGAGATGGCACACAACCCAAACAACACGGGGCCCAAAGCGTCCCGTTGCTCGAGGTATACACGAAGCTCGAGACACGTGTCCCGAGGTAGCACGAAAATGAGGGATGCGCACCAACCGAGGGTGCGCTGCCCAAGGAACACACTACACGAGGCAGCGTACGGCTCGAGGCAGCACGCTGCCCGACGCGCGCCGAACCACGCGGCTCGATCTCCGAGAAGCACACAGATCGAGAAAGGGAAGGGAGAGGGGTGTTCGGAAATCTCACCAGCGGAGGGGCTCGTCGGCGTGGGCGAGGAGGCCCGGCCGGCCAGGTCGGCCCGCCGGCAGGAGGGGGAAGTACAGAGGAAGAGGGGAGGCCGGAGGAGAACGGCGGCGGCGGTGACGGTAGAAGCGGTGCTGGTGGTGGCGGTCGCAGAGGAGGGGCCGTTGATCGTGGCAGATGGTGGTAGAAGGAGACGACGACGACGATGATGGTGGTGGTCGCCATGGCGGTGATGGTGGTGGAAGCTGTGGTGGCGCCGGATGGGGGAGGCCGGGACGGAGGTCGATGGCAGTGGCAGCTACGGCGGTGGGAGCAGCGGAAGAGATGGCGACGATGATGGTGGTGGGAGCTCGGGGCGGCCGGAGGTCGGGGGAGGCCGGGAGAAGAGAGGGAGACAACGAGCAAGAGAGAGGGATGAGAGGCCGAGTGAGCGAGAGAGAGGAGAGTTGAGGGAGGAGAGAGAGGGCTGGGGGTGAGTGTGGTCGGGCGAGAGAGATGGTGAGCTGAGTGAAGAGAGAGAGAGGAAAGGGAATTTTGGGGGGGGGGTGCTGGTTCTCAAGAGAGGGAGAGTATGGGTTGGGGTTAGGTTAGGAATATAAAATTAATAATAATAATAATAATAATAATAATAATAATAATAACAATGATATTAATAATAGTGGCAAGAATAATAATGTGAATAAAATTCACCCTCAAGAAAATATCAATAAAATTTTAACAATACCCAAATTTCAAAATCCTCTAAATACACAAATACAGTCAAATACTATTTTCAAAAATATAAGGATTTGACAGGGGCGTTGGAGGGGAGGGACAATTTTGTCAAAAAAAAATTCAGGGCATCAAGTTAGTACCTATCAAAGTTGAGGGTATCAAGTTGAAAAACTGAAATAGTTGAGGGTATTAAGTTGTAATTTAGCCTAATAAATATATCTAGGTATATTTAGTTATTATATATTAACAAAAAAAACACAAATAAACCAAAAAAATTGAATAAACCGAAAATCGAACCGATTTAATTCGGTTCGGTTCAGTTCGGTTCGATTATTGACCAATTCGGTTCGGTTTCGGTTTTGCTTATTCGGTTTCGGTCGAATTCGGTTTTCGGTTATTCGGTTCGGTTGGAACCGAATAAACCGAATACTCACCCCTAATTATTACCTCACTTTTAAAACTTTTCTAACTTCTAATAATGCGTCCGAGCTCTCTAACCTAGTGGTATTAGAGCGGACACCCGGAGGGACCGGCAAGGTTCGAGTCCTCCAATTGTGTGTGTGTGTGAGATTTCAAAAAAAAAAAAAACTTCTAATAATGCACCACAGTGCAGTTATGGAGTATGTCAAGAAAAGTATGTCCTCATAGCATTACTTAGGATCTACTTGGACTGAGGGTTAAGAAACTTAAGTGATAACAAATTAAATGAAGGGAAAATAAAACCATGATTCATTCGAGCGTGGGGGTTTAGAAAGTACGGTTATAGAGGGTTAAGTGGAGGTTTATTTCATCCTCTTTTGTCTATTTTTTAACCTCCCAAATTGGACGAGGGGTATCGATTAGTTTTTTTTAAAATAAAAGTCATAATTATCCCTTATTTGTTCTATAAAATATATTTTTTTTTCCTCTCCATTCTTTGTTTTGTTTTCAACATATTGCTCCATAGCTTCCTAATTTGTAGATATATTTTTACAAGTTCTAATTGAAATTTCAATCAAATTTAATTTTATGACATAAGTAATCATATTATTTTGGTAACTATCATATTTTTATTAATCATCATTTCACTCAAAACCTTCCATCCAAGCAAGAGCTATTAAACACTCCCGCTTAACTCTCCCACCAATCCAAACAAGATTCTATATATTGACGTTACTCCTCCTAACTTAACTCTCCTTCATTTAATCCCAGTTAACTCTGCTTATTTTTTCCTTCAATCCAAGCAGACCCAAAGATCCTTAAAAAAAAAGGAATTAGAGTTTAAACCCTAGTCTTTATATCAAGTTAGAGTTTAGGTTTTAGCATGTCCATTTTGAAGTTTAATCCATGAATTTAGTGTTTTTGCTTTCTATAATATAAACTATAACGCTAAATTCAGGTGCTGAACTTTCTAAACGGACATGTCAATACCTAAACTCTAAGCTGGTCTAGACTCTAGACTCAAATTAGCCATAAAAAAATTACAACGTGTCTTGGTGCTGTTTGGTTGCTTCTAAATATATAAATACCTGTAAATAGAATTTCAACCATCATGGTCACGGTAGTTGTTACATTAAGTAACTATTTTATTATATAGTTATATTGTTTTTGCTTCCCACAAAAAATATTTTGTGGCTCCGCCAGCGAGCAGAGGCAGATTTGTTATACAAATTTTGGGGTGCCTCAAACTTCTCATTTTCTATATTAGTATAGATTATGGTTTTTCAAAATTAACCTATATATTGATTGACCGACCGAATCATCTATCAGTTATGATTTCTAAAAAAATTATAGTCAATTGCGGTTTGTGATTTTTTTTTTATTAAAAAAATCAGACAATTTAACCGACTCTTATATATATATATTATTAATATTATCACCAATAAGAACGTAAACTATTTCTGAATATATACAATATGGGTTAATGAGTTAGATTAACCTATAATGATTTAGACATATAGATAGGTTAATGTGTCGGATATACACGGGTTAACGCATCCAAGTTTATAAGATATACATCGTATAGACATATCCGATGACCAAGAACGTAGCAATTGCCAGGCACGTATTTTGTGGACTCCAATCCAATCTGAATACGTATATGTTGTTCGAGATAAGATATTCTAGTTACCTAAGACTATGGCTAACAACCAAAACTATGTCCCAATCCACACGAATGCGAAATGATTGAACAATATGTTACATGGTGTATAATCTATAGCACACTTTGTTTGTGACGTGCGTAGTGGTATAGACGGTGTGGACAAATCTTTGTTTGGAATTTTTGCCCAGTGGAACCAAGTAGAGCTAGACTTCAAGGTTGTTTCTAACATGTGTTGGGCTTAGATGATTGAAATGACTATTTTACACTCACATGTCCATCTAGACTCAATCTATCCACATTCCCATTTTTTTAAGCACCAACAATAGTGCCATAACAAGAATAGATTCCTCACCCTTATATGTTAATAATAAAAAATGTTATAACCCTATATAGTGAATAGTAGTATTTTTTTTTTCATTGAATGTTTGTCTACATATTTATCCGTTTTTGCTATATTTTTTTTACACTAATGTCGTTATTGTTCCCCGATGGGAGTACATTTTATACCATAGTGATTCGACATATTATATTTTGTTATTTATTGTTATTGCTTGGAGTTATGCTTAAATACACAGACCAACGCAGGATAGTATTCAACCTCATTTTTTTTTTATGTAGAGGTTTGTGGCGTTTTTATCGAAGAACTACAAATCTTTATCTACTCCTTAGTTTGTTGGTTATTTTATGCTGGATTTATGCCTATCTTAAATATTACTTTGTGGTACTTGCTATTGGGGTTGACCATTGGGTTTTATTTTGCCATTGTGTTATATGAGCTCAAGTATCTTCATGACCTTTCCCTCGATGGCGCGAACCCACAGGACCACGACCCTAAAGCATGAGTTGATTTATAATCTCCACCCCTCCATATATGTATATTCCTTTAGCGTTTACCTAAGGGTATGTGTTAGCCCTAGTTTTGGGAGTTTGTTTCTAAGTGCAAATTATTGATTGTATACACTAAATTGCAGTTAATTTTGTTATCTTTTATGTTTATATACTCTATTATATGTGTATTTTTATTTATAACTTAATGATCGTTATGTTTTAGCGTTTGTGACATCTTATTTTTGTCATATATATAATTTATCATATTATTTTTTGCTCGCATGGATTAGGATTAGGGTCTTGTGGAACATAAGAGACCGTTGGATTATAACCCCCTCTCGTTTTGTAATGCGTGATTGTACTCCGGGATGCTGGAGAACTCAGTAGTGCCTAACTGGCCGAGTTACTTCCCCGCTCTCCATATTTTTTGGAACTATAACGTAATAAGAGCCCCTCTGTTGGCGGTTTACTGCACATTACAAAATACAAATAAAGATGAATTTAAAATGGGTTATAAACATTCTACTTCTCTTTCATGATTTTTTTCAGTCCCCGACATTTTTCATATCAAAAAGCCCAACCCATTTCTTTCCTCGGTTTATCCTGTTCATCCATTTCATTATCTGTTTGATCCATGTGATAGTTTGACTATTTTATTGCGAAGGACGGATCCAAATAGGAAGAAAAGGGTGGAAGGGGGGCTCACTCCTAAAAAAAAAATTCGAAAACCGTTAATTTATAAACCGTGTTATCAAATATTTTCCAAACAAAATGATATATATGTCAATAAGAATCTTAAATTTAATAAAAGTATTATTAAAAGATATAAATGAAAAATAATTTTAAAGTTATAATTATCAAGAAATAACAAAAGCAGAAAAATAATTAGTTATATTTGCATAACAAAAATGAACGCTGCGACAAAAGATAAAATAATTTTGTTAAAAAAGAAAAAAAAAGTAAAAAATATCTTGGCCCACTGGCGGTGGTGGCCGCGTGTTGCCCTCAGCCGACATGTCCCTCCTATTCGCTCCGTCTCCCTCCATCCCAATCTGCTGACGAGTGGCTGGTCAAAAATCGACGGAGAACATAGTAGCACTCGTAAAATATAATAGATTTATGAAATGCCCAAAAACTAAAAAAGTTTTATGTAAAATCCACCGCTAAAAAAACTTTCATCGCGTGCCCAGAATTAGAGAAACTTATCCAAAGCGGGTTCCAAATGACCCTTTTGCCCTTCCTTTTAATTTATTGGAAACACCCACAAAACTGCTCTTAAAAAAAACGTTTCAATACTCCATCTTCTTCCATACGCTGCTCACTTTCGAATCTAGGTTATCTCCTCAAAAATTTTTAAAAACTCGTCGGAAAATTTCGGAAAGACCAGAACGAACGGCAAAAGTGCTAAAACGGAGGTCCAAACATCATTTTTTTGCGATTCTAAAATTCCGGAAAGGCCGTTACTTTTAGTCTCCTCGACGATACGCTCATTTTGCGACAAACGGGACCTCATTTCGACCTCCCAGTCAAAAGTTATGGCCCTCCAAAGTTTCAGCTGACCATAAAATGCAGGAGAATGACCATTCTCCGTTTAGAACACGAAAAATGTTAATTTTCGCATGAGGGTGGTCATTCTCCGTATTAGTAACACGGAGAATGGCATTCTCCGTCTTAATTTACACGGAGAATGACCATTCTCCGTGTTAGTAACACGGAGAATGACATTCTCCGTCTTAATTTACACGGAGAATGGTCATTCCAGTGTTAAAACGCAGGAGAATGACCATTCTCCGTGTTAGAAACACGGAGAATGTCATTCTCCGTGTTAAATAAAACGGAGAATGTCATTCTCCGTGTTAAATAAAACGGAGAATGGCATTCTCCGTCCTAATTAAGACGGAGAATGGCCATTCTCCGTCTTAATTAAGACGGAGAATGGTCATTCTCCGTCCTAATTAAGACGGAGAATGGTCATTCCAGTGTTAAAACGCAGGAGAATGGTCATTCTCCGTGTTAGAAACACGGAGAACGGCATTCTCCGTTTTAAATAAAACGGAGAATGGCATTCTTCGTGTTAGTTTACACGGAGAATGGTCATTTACAGTGTTAAAACGTTAATTTAGTTTTTTCATGAATAAAGAGTTTCGTTCTTCTTTCAAAACGATGATAATTCTTATGGAAAAGAAGAAGAAAGATCTTCTCTCCACAATTGACCTAATCGTCGAAAAACTTCAAATGTCTCCACGATGAAGATGATGATGATGGTGATGATGATGACGAGCGATGATCTGAGTTCGACTGAAGAAAAACACACCGAACTACGAACGATTTTTGCGATCTCTGCTGAATATGAGAGCAATGGAATTCAGATTTCCCGTGAAGAAGAAGAAGACGAAAATCGCAATCCAGATCTGAGTTTTTTGAATTCAAATACATATAGATGACCAATTCGCGCGGAGGGATAGTTTCGGTATTATAAAAATAGCATTTCCCAGCGGGTGGCATCTAAAAGGGAATCTTGGAATATTTAACGTGAAAATACTTAATTCTGGGTATTTCATAAAACTTATGCAGCGGGTGGGCATTTCATAAAAGTCCACCCCGAAATTGGGTTTCTCAGCAATTTTCAGTTGATATAATTATCATATATATGACAAAACAGAGAGTTTACTTTTTTGACAAAATACAATTATTAAAAACAATTTTTAAAAGAACAAAACAGTAAAATATGTCCAAACATTAGTTCAAAAAAAAGTAAAATATGTCCAAACATCTAACTACATAATAAACCGTTCAATTTCCTCTCCCGTCTCTAAAAATCTAGGGTTTCTAAGTCAAATAAAAGTTCGCCGGAGAATCGCCGCAATGGAAAGCGCACTGGCGAGCGCCACCGCCATTGGCGACCAGAGGCAGAAGATCGAGCAGTACAAGCTCATCCTCTCCTCCGTCCTCTCGTCCCCCGACATCGGCCAGGCCAAGCGGTTCATCGACCACAGTGAGCGCGCGATTCCAAACCCTAACTTTTTTTCCTCCTCACCAGTCTCGAATGTTTCTGAGCAATTTCTTCTCGTAGTGGTCTCGGATGACGTTCCTCTCGTCGTGTCGAGGCAGCTGCTCCAGATGTTCGCGCAGGAGCTGGGTAGACTGGAGGTGGACGCGCAGAAGGAGGTCGCACATTACGCACTGACGCAGATTCAACCGAGAGTCGTCTCTTTCGAGGAACAGGTCCTACTTCTTATGGTCATTTCTAGCTTTGATCAATTTAAGTTGAGAACTGTCGACAACACTTTTAGTAATATGCAATTTTCTGCAGTTAGTTTGTTTACTTTGTAGAGAGTAGATATATGTATATAATTTATACAACTAACAAAAGCCTGTTAATGCTGGTGTCTAGAAAGCACATAAAGTCCAAAAATCGACACCGTGTCCGTGTCACGTCGTGTCAGACACGTATAAGACACATACACACGAAAATGAACAAGAACATGTGGAAATTAGTAACATGCCCGTATTTTGTCTTGCCGTATTTGTATCCATGCAGAATAGATGATGGTTATCTTTCGTCATGAACGCCACATTGTTCCATAGCCCCTCGCAAATTTGTCTATCAGTTGGAAATATTCCAACAACACATTGTTCTATAATCAGGTGCTATAATACTACTACTACAGCATATTGCACCATTTGTGGCGATGAGTTTGAGAGGACTCAGCTAACTGGGATGCGATTGTTGAGGTAGAATGGGCACCTAAATATAGGACGAAGAGATGTACATGATACAGAATAGGAAATGATAAATAAAAGACCATTTTGTAGACAATCAAGTTCATCTCCTTAAAAAAGAAGTGATGCAATATGTACATGAAACTGAGAGTTTAGGAGCTAGCTTGCACTATTCAAAATATAAGATGGATCATGAATTTATAGGAGTAGGAGATTTGAAGGCTAGCCAATCCAATTATTCTACAAGATATATCAAGGGCTAGTCTGGATTACACTTACGTATCATCTTGTACTCCATTTAGAGCAGACCAAAATTGGGGAGCCAAACGGCTTGCATTCCAAATGGGTGTTTGGTCAAAAGTGCTATCCGTTTAGGGGCTCAAATGGGCGCTTCTGGAATGCTAGCCCATCGAGCATTCATGAAATGGGCATTTGAGCAAATGCCCATCCCCCAATCTACAATACAAGCTAAGCCTAAAAGTTAAAGGTATGTTTCGGAAGTGTTTGCTTAGTTTAAGATTGTGAATCAAACAGGTGCACGATGTTGCCTTCTTTCACTGATTGGGATAATAAATTTAATTCAGGCTCATCTCCTAAAAAATGAGATGCAAATATAATGGTAGTTTGGAAGTTATCTTGTACTATTACAAAATATTTATACTGGGTCATGAACTTGTACGCTGCCTTGGAAATTTGAAGACTAGCCAATCCATTAATCATAACCAAGATATTGAAATTTGAACACACGTTTCAAAAATATTAGTCTTAGTAAGATCTCTGGACTTTAAAGTTTAAAAGCACACAATACATTAAATTGATATCTGCTACATATTTCCTTGTGAAATATTTGACCATATTAGTGTATATAAAGTCTTCGGAACATACCATCGATTGTAGTGTCGATAGAAAATACTATGCCAAAATCTATTTGGTGTGATTACATATTTGGTAGTCCTAGTAATTTACAATACGATAATCTCATTTTTTTCACGGGTACCCTTTTATCTAAAATAATGGAGGGTTTGTATATGCACTTGTATTTATGGTCGTGATGTGTTTTCTGAGTTTTTTTACTACTGAGGATCAAATCACTTCGGGTTTCACACGTTTTGGCAGTCAATTATTTATGCCCCTCACTGTTTGGCAAGTCTTAAACTGTGAAGACTTAAATTTGAATAATTACAGGTCTTAATCATCAGGGAGAAGCTGGCTGAATTATATGAATCCGAGGAGCAGTGGTCAAAAGCAGCACAAATGCTTAGCGGTATTGATTTAGACTCAGGAATAAGGTTGATATCACTTCTTGAATTTTGCTTTTGTTATAACCAGCCTTAAAGTTCTTTAGCACAACCTAACTGAAATGTTTACCTTCAACCATCTTTTATCAGGGTGCTTGATGATACATACAAGCTGTCCAAGTGTGTTAAAATTGCTTGTCTCTACCTTGAGGTGTGTTAATGATATTATTTTATATTGTTTCGTTAGTATGATGTGGCACCACTAAGACTAGTTTCCTTCGTCAGGATGATGATGCTATCAATGCAGAGGCTTTTATAAACAAAGCTTCCTTTTTATTAGTTAACACTAGTCAGCATGAAGTCCTTAATTTACAGTACAAGGTGAAAGTCATAACCCTGGACAAGCTAGGTTTTAAATCGGGAATTGGGTTTGACTCACAACTCTTGAAATTTACTTTTCCTTGACAGGTTTGCTATGCCAGGATCTTGGATTTAAAGCGAAAGTTTCTGGAAGCTGCCCTTCGTTATTATGATATTTCTCAGATTGAGAAACGCCAAATTGGAGATGAGTAAGTCCATTGAAATTGCTTGCATCTTGCCTATTTATATTCTAAGATAGTCTAGGAAGCTTTAAATATCTTGGTCAAATTTCTTTCTATTTTTAGTAGTTGAATCAATGGTTTAGTTTTTGTAAGTATGTCACCAATGTTTATTTGTTGCGTATTACCTACTGAAGCCACCATAATATCTATGTACTTTGACTTGCCCTTTTGCAACCTAAATAGTACTTGACATGACTAGGTCATCCATCAATATGGTGAATCTCATTTGACAAATGTTCCATTATGATATAAGAGATCCTGTTCTGAACTTTCCATGATCCATGAAGACAGGGTGTATGCTTGAAAGCATTTGCAGCTTTTGCGTCCAATTTCAAACGAATTGCACAAAGCTGTCACATTTATTTTTGGTTTGTTGCTTCATAGTTCCTTTCAGTTATCTGGATAATCTATTCTATGTATCAATTTATGGCGTGCTCAACAATTACAGGGAGATTGATGAGGATGCTTTGGAGCAAGCACTTAGTGCTGCCGTTACTTGCACAATATTGGCTGCTGCAGGTCCACAACGTTCACGTGTTCTAGCTACTTTGTACAAGGTACGTATGTATGTTGCCCTTTGGAACTTTAGCAATTAATATAAGTTATCTGTAAATGCCTTTTATTCTACTGTACTTTGTGAGACATTAAAACCTGATCTGGACTGCAAATATAACATCTCATGATGTCCTGTGCTATTTCTTCTGACGATTCAACATAGCCGTTCCACTAAGCCACCATGACTTATTAAAAAAATTGTTATTCTAATTTCTCTCACCATGGTAATGGTTCCTAATCCAATGCCAATAGAATTCATATTGGTTCTTATCTTTATGCTTACTCAATGTTCACTGTTAATACTAGCTTGGTACCGTTTCTCGAACATTGTCAGCATTATCAGATGGTTGAAGTGATAAAAATTAAAAAGTAGTGAAGTGTGCTTAGAAAATAGAAACTTCAACATATTATTTTATTCAGTAGTAAATTAGGTTCAGAATTCTACCTTGTAGGTGGACCGAGGACCAGATCAGCGTGATACATTTCTATAAATGTCTTTGCGATTTGCTTGAAACATTTTTTTATTGTTGGATGGGAATCCATTAAATGCAATGTTATGTTTCATAGTTAATTGATTTTCTCTGTTGCATTGTTAATATATGAATATATTGAATGCAATTGCTTCATTAGTTTGCTTTTAGTACCAAAATTTTGCTCTGCAATTTTGTTATTGGACTTTTTGATGGGACACTTTTTGCATTTTGTTTTGACTTTTTCCCTTCTCCTGCTATATATTTGCATTACATTAGTTTGATATACATTCTACAATCAGCAACTTTTTTCATGATAGGTCAAAAGTATTCTAGGAATCACAAACCTATGGTCATGAATCTTGGTAGTTTGGCAATGATTTGGGATTTACATATTAGATATGGGCTCTAAATGTCCTACTTTGGTTGAGCATAAGAGCATTTTTGTACAGCTTTGATTAATTTGGAATATAGGTGAGGATGTCAAGTGTAAGATCCAAAGTTCTGGTTCATCTAATCGTTTTATTGGTTTTAATTGATTTAATTTCCTATAAGTTTCCACGAGGACATGCTTCCTATTCACTATTAAGCCATAATACGTAAGACACTTCTTTCTAGTAAAATTTGCCATGACCATCTTTTTTTGATATGACGCATATAATGGTGGAAAATGGTCATGTCAAGTTGGGCTTGCGGCGATTCAATCTCTGGGTTAACCCTTATATGCTCAATCCAAACCTGTCCGGTTTATGATTGGCTTGCTTCGGTTTAAACCCTACCTGATTCAGCGATAAACAGGTCAACCTGAAAGGCTGAAACTTATTATTAGGCAGGTCAGTGACCCAAACTTGTGAAAGCCTGATCCAAAACAGCCAAGTGGTCGGTCTTTTGGCAGTTGGGACCAGAATTGCCACCCCTGCACTCGTGTCTGCCTGTGCTTGACACTTAACTGAGAACATGGACATGCTCACTTTATAAAATATAGAAAAATTCATAAGGTGAAGAATATTGTTCTACTAAGTAAGTACTGTAATATTTCGATATTTTTGTCCCGTTAACATATTAAGTTTCTTATTTTACAAACACAAAAACCAAATCGAGGTAGGTAGAGCTTGACTATTGTATATTTACAAAGATGCATATGTATAGCTGTGTCCTCATGTCTGAAGTTTGGAAGGTTTACTTATGAGGTCTCTTGTGTCGTCAAAGTGCGACTTTCATGTCAAAGTTGGCTATTAAAAGTTAAAACTTACAAGTTTCTCATCCCTCTTAGCTCCTCATCGTCAGATGGTAGCCACCTACAATCAAAATGAGTGTCATGAGAGTTGATTAACTAGATAGTTCTGCTCTCTTTTCTCCAGGTTTGTATGTATTATTTACTTATATCCTTTAGCCCATCTCTTTCGAAGAATCTTTCATGCCTTGGTCACTTGAGAAGCAAATCCTAAAATATCCGCTGATCTTTGATGGTCCGAAACCCTCAACTTTCTGATGTCGATGCTGATGACTTCTACTTGTATAAGTAGATTTTCTCTATAGTGTTTTTTTTTTTTTGGTGACATAGGCATGATACAGTCAGCTAATTATATTCTTCTTCATGAAGATTAAAAGAATCACGTTGCAGTTTTATATTACTGGCCTTACAGTTGATTTAATGAATTTGGCTTTTTTGCACATCTTGACGTATGGTACATTTTCTGTGTCAGCTTTCGGAGACAATTATTCATTCATCGTTTTGTATTGACAGCCATGCACAATAAATTAAAAAATTATTAGCAATTTTTACAATACTAAAATAAATTCTGGAAAGGTAGATTTTGTTTATAGTGTGTTATTTCTTCAAATATGGCTCATAAGATTCAGTTCGTAGACTTTGGTGTGTTGATTTGCACGCATGTTCTTGAAGGCTCTTGATGATACTTCCGTATGTTAGAATGACTTTTAGATGTGCCTTCTAATATAACTGTTAAACTAATGAAACTACAATGATGATTATATGTGTGGCAATTTTGTATTCATGGGATATTGCAATCTATCTAGTAAGCTACTTATTTATTTCTAAAGATTTTCTGATCTTTGGAACTCTATGATATTTTATGTTTTGTATCAGGATGAAAGGTGCTCAAAGTTGAAAATTTACCCAATATTGCAGAAGGTATCTAATGATTTGCTTTGAATATATCTTTATGTTTTTCATAGATACTATACATATGCCTTCTAGTGTTTTATTTTTTTGCTCAGCAACCCTCCAGTTTAATTCCTAAGTTTGCAAGTTGCTAATGTATCCTCTGAATCTTAGGAATATGCTTTAGTACTTCTACTATTAGCTTCTATTTCCAGTCATAATGTTCTGTCCTGTCAGACGCATAGTGGAAACTCCAAAATACACTAGGACACGCCAAAGTAGGTGTTGTCTTGTTCCCAAGTTTATATTATGTCGTTAATATTCATGTCCGGCTAACATACTTGTAGCCCAAGGTTGAGCCCTTTAAAGCAAAATTAACTTGTACATCCACTAAACTATCATACTTAGGTTATTATTGTTCTGTAGTCTAGTTGAAAAAAATATTCCATTTTTTTTAACTTAGTCTTTATATAGGCTATTTTTTCAATTAAATACCATGAACTATCAAAATTTTGCAACTAAATACCTTCAGTTTTGATTATTAGCAAATAAATATCCTGAACTTTCTTTCCCTTACCTGTACCTTACGGTGTTAATGGGGGCTTTAAAAAGAGAGTATTGCCCCTCTTTGAAAGGAAATCCCTACTCCAAATTGAAATTCTCCCTCCTACAACATCTCCATCCATCTTCCACCTTCTCGTAGTAGTAGGAGGTTAAATTTCTCAAAATTAGAGATATTAGAAAGCAAATTTTATACAATGGACATTAGGGTTAGTGACAAAGAAACATCCCAAAAAGAGATAAAAAGGGACCTCTTATTATTTTTTGTGTTACGGCTATATTGTTAAAAATATGAAAGAAAACAAATAGGGAATTTAGGTTCTACTTGAAGCCCCAATTATAAAATGAAGGGAAAAAAAAACTCTAGGGTTTTCATATAGAAGGGGTTAAATTAGAAGACCATACGAGAGCAAAATGGTGATAAAGATGACGTCTGTCATTTTTGTGATGAAATAAATGGCAGTCCTGTGACGGTAGGTAGCAACTTGCAAGGTATTTAGTTGCTAACAAACAAAATTTGTGGCATTTAGTTGCAAAAAGTGATAGTTCAGGTATTCAGTTGCGAATTAACCCTTTATATATCCTCTTTGGTCCTTGCTTTTGTGGAATTATGGAGCTATTGAATCCTTTAGGTGTCTTTTGTCAATAGGTGGGGAGCATGGAAGATGAATCAGGTTCACTACTCCTTTTTGTACTTGGCAAAACTTCATTTGATTCTCTTTTGCCTTTTCCCTCTCCAAACCCTCCACCCCACCCACACACGACAGCTGTGCACCTATCCACCCACACCACAAAGAGAAAGGAATCAGGCTGCTTATAACTTTGTTTAGTAAAGATGACCGCCCAAAGATAATGTTTTCATGCACTAACATTTCTATGTTGATGAAAACATGTTTGTTATTCAGTTGTGCTTTACATGTTTCTGAACTTTGCTGAAAACAAAGTGCTTGTCATGTCTAAATGTGTCCGACAAAATGCACCTGACAAGGCAAATACTTTGAAGCACTTGATACTAAATTCAGTTTTAATTTCGAATCTTCTTGTATGATAGCCTTTTCGTATTTTAAACAACGCAACAACAAGAAAGCCTTTATCCAAATTTTTGGGTAGGCTGCTTGAATTCTTTTTCTCCATTCAGCTCTATTAAGGGCCATGTCCTATGTGTAACACTAACAAAAACTGTATCCTTCTTGACATCTTCAATCCATGAGCTTTTAGGCCTACTCCTAGTTTTAGCGACTCCTTTTAACTACTATCGTGTTGCTGCTTAACGGTGCATCTATTGGTCTGTGTTACACAAATCCAAACCACCTGAAGATCATTTTCTCTCATCTTATACTCACTTGGCACCACCTCCAACTTCCCATGAATACACTCATATCTAGTCCTATATTTTTAATATATTTCCACACATCCATCTTAGCGTTGCTACGTACATTTTCTGGAGATGTTTTTAATTGCCTAAGATTCTGATCCATAAAGCATCACTGATCTTTATAGCTCTCTTGGAGTTTTCTTCTCAAACTTCAATGACATCGTGCGATCACAAAGTACTCGAGAAGCACTCATCCATTTTCAACCATCTGGTTTAATGCTTTGCATAATATCCTTCTCAATATCTCCATCAATCTCTCCATCGTGATGAATGATTGATCCTAGATTCCAAGAACTATCATTCTAGGTATCTCTTGTGTATACGTACTCCATTTCTCTTTGACATTTTGGTACTTTATTTTTTATAATTTACCTGATATTATGAATTCCTCTAGGTTTACCTCGAAAGAATTTTGAGAAAACCGGAAATCGATGCATTTGTTAAAGAATTGAAAGCACATCAGGTATGTCCTGCCTCCTTTAGTTTTGATTGCTATTTTCTTAGTACTCTTGGACTTGTTCTACTGACTTATATTTTGCTTCTCCAACAGAAAGCTCTTTTACCAGATAATTTCACTGTTTTGGATCGTGCAATGATTGAGCACAATCTTTTGAGTGCAAGTAAACTCTACACGAACATAAGGTTGGATGCATATCAGATTTCTACATTCCACACTCACCCTAGTATCATGCCCCAGTCATTCTAACTTGCATCTTCTAATATTCTATCAGTTTTGAAGAACTAGGCAATTTACTGGGCATCGCTCCTCAACAGGTACATTCTTCTTACATTTAATGTTAATTGCTGTCCTTTGTGTGAGTTGTCCAATAAAATTATTTTTATTGGGTTGTACATTAGATTGTAGCTTTGAAGGCTATTGCTTATAGTGGATGCCTGGTTACTACTACAATGCTTTCCTCGACAAATAGCTGCTACTTTAGTGGGTTACAACTTACAGCTTTTGGATATTGTGGATTGAGTTAGCTCAAATAGCCGTTTTCTTTTTATATATTTTTCACTCTTGCCGCTTTTTTATTACTTAGTAAGCACTAGTATGTTCGACAGATAGGATGTTTGCTATATGTTTTTCTGGATGTGATATAAGTGCATAGACAGTTTTATTGAATACTTTACTTTTTACAAGTTATTATCTGTACATGCTATTTTTCTATTTTTCACCTGAGTTTTTTCTTGTCTTTATAACATACAAATGGTTCTGACAGTCGTTGGTAATTGTCTTGTTCTTAGGCTGAAAAGATAGCCTCAAGGATGATATATGAGGACAGAATGAGGGGTTCTATTGACCAGGTGAGGCTCTGTTATCAAATTTCTGTTCTTGATCAATCTCCTTTAATTGTTAAAGTCAAATAAAAACAATTTTCTGAATCCATGCAAATGAATTTGCATCTGACACTTATTTGTTTAAATAGTTATTAAAAGGGAAATTATGACCAAGTTTGAGCTTTATCGACAAGGTAGAGTGACTTGAATTGTGGTTTGTGACATCAATACATTAATATGCCAACATACATACAAGAATGCAAACACTAATGAGACAAGCAGGGGGGCGAGATGTTTACATAACAATGAATGGTTAGAGTAGAACCTTTTTTCTCGAAGTCCTGAGGTAAATAGATTGGTTAAACTTATCACACATAATGTTTTGTTGATTGTGAAACTTCAAGGTGAATTGTTTGAATTACTCCATTCTTTTACTTCCATCTTTAAGCTAATACTCGAACTACTGATTGTTGAACATTTTAACACTAATGGAGATTTATTTATACGTTAAAGATCTTGTATAACTAAATCAGGTCTCATCAACAACCAATTCTTCCTGAACTCTAAACATATGTGTCAGTCATTAAGAACATGTTGGTCTGTCACACTCGATTCAAGTGAAATCTTGATGCTGGTGATGGCCACCTATTCACCAGCTAGTCCTATGCTTTTTGAACTCTTTCAGTTGATGCTTGCATAATTTTGTTAGGGATGAGTGCACATCGTAAAGGAACGTTTTATATTCTATTCAAAGTACACTGATATGAATAAGAAAAACGCTGCAGCCTGTACGGCTAATAGTGCTTTCAAGAGTGTATTATTTAGTGCATCTTCCAACCAGTTGTTTGTCCTTCTAAGCTATTCAGTGTCTCTCTTCGACATATTAGTTTCTTTTCTATCATATTCCATGTGGGTATGAAGATGTTTTGCAGGCTAAGGTGAAATCATGTCCGTAACTGAGTGCAATTGTCATAAGCTTCTATAAAAAAAATAGCTTAAGTTATCATGATTAGATGGCTGTGTGGTGATATTGAAAGACAGTCCCAAGTTACTACACCTTGGAAGACAGGCAACTCAAAGGATGACTATCTGCTTGTATATATGCAACCTGCCAATATGCTTGTGCTTAACCAATGTTATAGATAGCCCTAGGCGGCCGTTATGCAGCAAGGGGGGACGCCTAGCGTCTAGGCGGATTTATGCGGAGTAAGTGTTACCATTAAAAAATGCTTAGGATTTTCTAGTTCATTGAGAACAATACAAAACTATATATTTATATGTATATATAATCATTATTATAAAGAACTTTAGAAAACACTCAAATGGACCAAAGACTACTTTGAACAAATAGATTTATAATTTATAATTAACCAAAAATAATATAATATGAAAATATAAGGTCAATATAAATATTTTTGGTTCAGACAAAAAACTAACCAAGAAAATAAAATGAATCAGGCAAAAAAACAAATTTTGAACAAAAATTTGACAAAAGAAATTAGACCAAAATTTAGACGACACTTTTCTTCTTTGGCCTCATAATGTTGTTTTACCCTGTATAATGTCGTTTTTTTTCCTGCTTAATGCCGCCTACCGTTTAGAATGCACAATATACTAAATTTTTTGGTGGTGGGTAGCCATATAGCTCCTAGGCACCGCCAAGGTTCTAAACGGCGGTAGGCGGGTTCGTGGCGGAGAGGGTCCGCCTATGCCGCCTAGGCGATTGATACATCTTGAATATTTTTTTTTACTATTTTACCACTATTTTTTTTTTTGCATAATATACATATTTTAAGGGTGTTTTATGCATAACTAAGTTGTAGAACACATATTTACGAAGTTTCAGTCTTGTAGAAGTGAACCATAGGTCCATAATGATAATACTTGCAAAAATGTTTTGCCAAATTATTTAGTCAGGTATTGCTCTGCCTAGGCGTCCGCTTACGCCGCCTTACCTTTGCCTACGCCACCAAACCACCACCGGCCGCCTACTCCACCGCCAACGATAAAAGCGGTGCAAAGGACGATCACCTAGCACCTAGGTGCCGCCTAGGCGGCCGCCTCTCATTTAGAACAATGGGCGCCGCCTAGGTGCCACTTTTTTAACGCATTTTAGAACACTGGGTTAAACAAGATGAATAATGCTCGTACATGGTTATAAGGGTGAAAGGTCAGGCTAACCTAAGGATGAATCAAGGATTCTGGTGAAAGTTGTAACAATGGAAGAACATTTATGTGGATAAACTATACCTGAACATGTAAGGATAGCATGACTTGTGGTGATGACACATTTTTCAATTGATAACTAAGGTATCCCCTATTAGTGATCTTGACAAGCCACTCCCACTAAATCACAAACTGAGGCATGCAAAAAGAAGGAAGTGTGGTTTGACCATGAAATTTGCTTTAACTATCCTATTTGGTATGGGGTATGTCACAATCTGCTTTGTTTCTTTTAGTAGTTTTTGTTTCACAGGAATCTGGGGAATCATGTAAATATGAGTTCAGATATGAGAGCTTCCCACTTTGTCACAATGCTGTTTGAATATATCGGAAATTATTATTACTCTTCACCAACTGCAGCTGCAGTGAGCACAAGATTTTAGGTTTGACATGCTATTGCCAAAGGTTTTTACTGTTCTAAAAGGAGGTCGGCTGTGGGGCTTCTAGGCCCTCCGGACACAATTCCGGTTCGCTAGATCACTCCGAACACAATTCCGTTTCGCCTAGGCCTAGGTTATCTGCCCGCCCATGCCATTTTGGTTACTAGGCACCTGCCTTAGTCCATGTAGGACTTGGCTTACCCCCTTAAAGCAAGCTTAGTGTTTAGTCCTTTTTTTTTTTAACCTTCTTTACTCTTTCTTAAGATAAGCGAATAGTCTGGTGAATAATAATTGGTTCATTTTTTAGTTGCATAAAATTTTCTATTTTTTAGTTTGTTACCAGGTTGTTTAAATTTCTTAATTTGTTCCTTTGATTGCAGGATTTATAGTTTCTTAATGTGCCGTCAAGAGTATTTTTACTTGATAAATGTTGACCTTTGTTTTTTTTTTCCAGCCTTGCATATTGTTTGTTTTTATGTAGTTGTAATTTTGAAAAAGATTAAATATTGCCTGAACTCCCTCCATGCTGCCTACTGGCTGCTTCCGTTTTGACAACATTAGCTTTTTACTTGTTGTAGTCCTTGTTAGCAACGGAAAAAATTCGGGACGACAAAAGTACGAGTATAAATTGGCACAGTGCAAGTAAAATACGTTAGAAAAATCGGCCAAATATTCGTCAAATGGAAATATTGAGGCTAGAAACTTCACATGTTTAAATAGGTTGTCAAATTTGGTTAATTAAACAAAATTTTACCACATTTTTTGTGCCAAAATTTTCAATAATTCATACGGAACACGTTTAAAACTTCACATGCTTAAAGGTATGCAGTTATTGATATATCACCGATATATCGAATTTATAAAGATAAATATCGGTTTGCATTTTTAACACAATTTTTGTATATGAATAACACACTTAATTGCAAGGATCAAAGTATCGGCCGATGCCAATACGTATCGGCCGTATCGGATCGGTTTTGGGTGTTCCCGATCCGAAACGTGCTAAAAATATCGGTATCGGCCTATAACGCTGTTGAAATTATTGGATCGGTTCGTATCGGCCGATACGAGCCGATACGGACCGATACGGGCGATATGGTGCAAACAAGGAAAAAAAGAAGAAACCTAAGCATGAAGAATCGAATCTCCGACCAAAACAAAAAGAAAACTGTGCTGTCAAATCCAAGAGAGATTTTCAATAATGTAAAAATTGAAACAATTCATCCAAAAGTTCTATAAATAGAAAAAAATCTGCCTACAAACACAAAACAACCAGAAGGAATTTTTTTTACAGAAATTAGTGAAGAATTACCTCGCCGTCCCCGTCTTTGCCGTCGTCGAAGGTAACAGAGGCTGAGATCTTCTATCCTTCGCCGTCGTTGCCTTCGTCTTCGCCTTCCCCTTCGTCGCCGCCGCTGACGTCGACTCCGAGAGGGAGGCTTTCTGGACGGAGAGGAGACGGAGAGGGGACTGTGGAGGCAGAGAGCGGACTGTGGAGGCGGAGGGGACTGTGGAGGCGGAGAGAAACATCTCGAGCGCTGAGAAATGTTTCTCTTCCCTCTCCTCCCCACTAATATATAGTTAGGGTTGGCCAAATGGTCGGCTGAATTTTTTTTTTCTTTTCAAATGAATGGTCCAGATGGTTTTGGACAGGTGAATTTTGTGTGTGTGCAAAAATGAAGGCTCGAACCCAAGAACCACGGTGGACTTCACTGTAACAGCAGAACCAAATTTAATCCACAAAACACAAACTCCATCTTACTCTCATGTTTAAAGTGACATGTATGTATATTTATTGACTCACACATATATATGTTTTCTTTGACTAACTTATTATACTGCCTCCTTTTCCACTAACTTTTTATTTTATATATATATATATATATATATATATATATATATATATATATATATATAAAAAAAAAAAATATATATATATATATATATATATATATATATATTTATTGTTTTGTTCTTTTTTTTACTAACTAATTGTATCTAACTCTCTCTCTCTCTCTCTATATATATATATATATATATATATTTTTTTTTTTTTTGGGTAAGGTAACCACTTTATAAATAAAGAAATACAGGATCCCTACAACACCCACAGGAATCACAAACTACCACAAAACTCTAACAACCAAAAGAATCAGACCTGAGAAAAAACAAAACAAAGCCCTACTTACTGCACACTTCCCAGAAAGTAGAGATCCTCATCAATGCTTTTCACCAAACCAAAGATCGAGCTCTGCACTCCTTCGAACACTCTTCTATTCCTTTCTCGCCATATGTGCCACACCGTACACTGGAGGCTGCTTCTCAAACTCGAGTACAACTGCCTGTTCTTCTTCATTTGAACGTCCAGCTCTACTAACTCCTCCAAAGATCTGACCCCATTAAATACCAAGCCCAGAACCCGACGCCGGTGAGACCACAGCTCACTACTAAATGGGCAACGAAAAAACAGATGATCATGGGATTCAGGAACCACATTGCACAAAGGGCATTTATTGTCGTCGACCTCCAGCCCAAAATTGGTCATCCTGTCCCTCGTGAGGAGCCTCCTCATGACAGCTTTATAAAGGCAATAATTGAACTTGGGCGCAGACTCCTTGGACCAAATATGGCCGGACCACTTAGACTTAGGGAAAACGATCCTGAGCTTCTCGTAAGCCGACTTAGCCGAGAACTTGCCCGTGGGGGAGTCATCCCAACTCCAGTGATCTGAGCCAACATCCTTCTCGACATATATATATATATATATATATATATATATATATATATATAGTTCTTTTTTTGCTAACTAATTATATCTAACTTAGTTAGCAAAAAAAGAACTATACATACATATATATATATATATATATATATATATATATATATATATATATATATATATATTCATTTTTATTTTTATTTTTTTTACTAACTAATTTTTATTGTATATACTATATATATAATTATATATACTCTATTATTGCATGTAGCAATTTTTATGAATGTAATATTATTGCATGTAACGTTTTTTATTATTGTATATAACGTTTTTTATTTCATTTTTAGGATTATACAATGGCGCCGAAAAGTCGTACGTCGGAGGAAACAGCCGAAGGTTGGAACCATGGCAAGTGTCTTGAAAATAATAGGAGAAAGGTGCAATGCAATTATTGTGGCAAAAAGATGGACGAAGGAGTTACTCGTCTCAAACAACACTTAGCTGATATTAAAGGAAACGTAGCATCGTGTCCTAAAGTATCCCTTGAGACAAAAAGAGAAATGTTGTTACTTGTCGAAGGTAAACAAAAAGATAAATTAATAGCTGACCGAAGAAACAACTAGTAGAGGAGTTGACAAGAACAGCTCGTCAAGGAGATTCCTCAGAAGAAGATGATGCTGACGAATTCGCGGACCTTAGAAGGGACTTGAGAAAAAGTAAGAAAGAACATGCAGCTGGGCAATGGAGTAGACGTTGGAGTGTAGGGGAGAGAGAAACATGATCTAGCAGGGGTCTGACGTTAGGTGGCCGATCAAAGTCGGTAGCATATCGTGAGGAGGAGGTGAGAAATATTCCAGAGGTAGGAGGAAGGAGTATGGATCCATATGTCCTAAGAAAACAATGGGCAAAACAACCCAAAATAATGGGTGCCCTTAATGGGATAAAGAATGCTAAAGAGCATATAGGAAGATTTATAGCAAATTTTTATATATATAATAATATACCATTCAATGCTGCAAAAAGTCTACATTATCAACCAATGATAGATACCGTAGCAGCTTGTGGAAGTTGAGTGAAAGGTCCAACTCCTATGAGATATCTAATACATACTTAGATATGGAAATAAATGACATGGAGGAGTACTTGAAATCCTTTCATAAATATTGGGATGAATATGGGTGCACAATTATGTACGATGGATGGAGTACTCAGAACAGAAAATACATCATTAACTTTCTTGTATATTCTCCACAAGGAACGATATTTCTTAAATCTGTAGATGTATCTGACAAATACAAAGATGGTAATTACATATTTGGACTGATGAATGAAGTTGTAGAAAAAATTGGAAAAAAATGGTCGTCCAAGTAGTTACTAACAATGGTCCCAACTACAAGGCGACATGAATAAAGTTAATGGGGGTGAGAACACACTTATACTGAATTTTTATTACTTTAAATAAAGTTGCATTATATTTATGATTTGTATGTTTGTATGCAGGTGAGAAAAAACTTATACTGGACTCCATGTGCAGCACATTGTATAGATCTAATGTTGAAAGATATAACTAATGATCCAAATATTAAACCACTAATACAGAAGTCTCAAGATCTGACTTGTTTCATATATAATCATGGTTGGGCTCTTAGCATCATGAGAACCGAGACTCAGAATGGGGAATTGGTTAGACCAACCATCACTAGGTTCGCTACCAATTTTCTTGTTTTAGATTTCATCCTTAAACATCAGGCTGCTTTAAAAAGGATGACAAATACGAGGGGTTGGACGGAGAACTACATAAAACTCAATCGCAAAGATAGAGAAAGGGCAAATGTAGTTGTCAGTTTAATCGACAGTCAAACTTACTGGAGGGATATTGCAGGGGTCACTACAATATTTGGACCTCTAGTAAAAGTTTTAAGGATGGTTGATAGTGATGATAAACCTGAGATCGGCCATCTTTATGAGGCTATGAACAGAGCTAAATTCATGATAAAAATGAATGTTGGTAAATGGTACAAGAAGTGGTGGACAATGATTGATAAAAGATGGGATAATCAACTACATCAAGATATCCATGTAGCTGGTAAGTACTCTATAAATTGAATACCCTTCAAAATATATTTTATAATGCTTATAGGGATTTTAAACTAGTTATTTATTCAATTTTGTAGGTTATTTCTTGAATCCTAAATACCAATATGCTAATGATGTTGTAAACGACGATGAGGTACTAAATGGCTTCCACCGCGTCGTTAATAGAATGGTGAATGATAATAAAACACACCTCAATATAAACAGAGAGGTAACTATTGTTTGATATTGAATTTTTCATCTTTAAAATATTTAAATTTTAATGTCATAACTTGTGTAATATCACTTTGTAGGTGAAAAGGTTCAGATTGAGAACTGGTGCATTCGGTTCAAATCAATTTCAAAGTGCTGTAAATAGATGTCTCTCTGGTAGTAATAGTTGATACTTCAAAATATTTATTAGTTAAAGTTAAATATTTACAGGAACTAACATATTTTATTACTTTTGTAGCTGAGTGGTGGTCCATACATGCTAGGGAGGATGCTCCAAATTTGACTCGATTAGCTGTGCGCATCCTAAGTCAAACGGTGTCTTCCTCCAATTGTGAAAGGAACTGGATAACATTTACTCTCATCCATACTCGTCCCCGCAATAGACTTACAATGGCGAGACTAGAAAAATTGGTTTTTGTCCATTATAATATGAGATTGAGGGTTCAAAATCTTGAAAGATCAGGAGATAATCCAAAATGCTATAGATTTGGATGAGATATTTCATGATCAAGATCCACTTACAGCTTGGACTAGAGAAAGAGAAACACCACTCTTGGATGGTAGAAAAAATGAATGGTTAGATAATAACTTGGATATCGATCCACATGATAATGCCGAAAATGCTCGAAGGCCTGAAAAAAGAAATAAAACACCAAATGTACCATCTCGACAGGTCGACAGCGATAGAGATGACAGTACTGATAGTGGAGGAAATGGAGCTACACTACCCGTCACATGAATATGAAAATCCTGGAGACCAGTCACATGAATACTCTGGAGACTGGTCAAGTGATCATCAACCTAGAGAGCACCGTATGGATGATATATGCTGGAGGATCTAGCTATCATGATGTACCTACTCCTTCAGACAATTACGACAATACATATGATAGTTCATTTACAAGTTATTATCCATACAATACTCCAGAGGCAGAACAATATTCTACATTTCATGGCCTCATGACAAGTTTTTTAAATAATACAGATATCAATCTCTACTATCCTCATAACCAACAACCATATCGGAACAATTCCGATAATTAGAACCATTTTAGTGATATATTTGTATTCATTTTTTGTATTCATTCTTGTATTTGTACGCTTTATGTACTTCATACCTATTGTAAAAGATTTTTATTCATGAAATTTAAATAAAGGAATATGCTAGAGTCCCAATGAATTTTTTGGCCAGTGTTTTTTGTTGTAATTTTAAATTCAAAGCAAATAATGTAGCTAATTTTATTTTCGTATATTTTAAAACAAAAGAATTGGGTCATGGATCATATTGTAACCATTTGTAACTATGCATAAAACTAAAATTCTAGATATAAATAATTTTTTATTTACAGAAATTTTTAAAAAAATGTCTGAACAAATATAATTATATAATAATGAGTCTTGTGACTTTTGTCTCGTCCAGCCATTTGCATTGCTTCTAAAGTTCTAATCTCTTGTGCCTCCCTTTGTGCTCCTTAATTCGTCAAAATTTGAACCTGTAGTAATAAAACAATAAAAGATTCAATTAGTACGAATTAATGACATAGTAAAATTGAAACTAAAAACATGTAAATGAAGAAAACTTGTAACCTTGTATATCGCAGGTAAACCAATCAGAAAGGATGACTATTATTTTATTTAAATTATAATTTAAAAAAACTTAAAAAATGATTAAATAGTGCATAAATATGTAAAAAAAATTCTATTTTTTTAATAATTATTTAATTTTGCCGATACAGTCGATACCAAAAAATTCGATACTCCGATCCGATACCGCCGATACTTCCGATACCGATACTTATACAAAATGTCCGATACCGATACCGATACCGATATTTTGAACCTTGCTTAATAGATATATATTATAAAATATGAAAGAAAAGTTTCTTAAAGCATTAAAACTAAAAGGTTCATACCCAAACCAACATTACAATATAAAAAGTACCACTTCAAAACGGTTAAACTAATATGAAAACAAAAAAAATAAACGTAACAGAATAGAAACGCAGCAGAAAAACGCAGGAATAGAAGAAAAAAAAACGCAGCAGCAGAGGAAAAAAAAGCGCAGCAACATCAGAATAGAAAACACAGCGACAGAAGACAAAAAGCAGAAAAAATGCAATAAAGAAGTAAAGAAGAACTAGAAGAAGAAGAAAGATGAAGCTTACATGAACCGTGAGGGCAGCAACGCAGGTAGGTTTTTCTTTTTTCCTTTTCCCCTTTCTTTCCTTCCTCTTTCTCGCAGCGCAGCAGCAGCCTCCCCCCCTCCCTTCTCTCTCTCGACCTTTTGGTTTTAATTAACCTAAATGTTATATATCGGTTTTTTTAAACCGATATATCAGTAATTATTGGTCATATCGGCCGATAATATCGGTACCGATATTTGACCTATTTTTTCAAAAAAAAAAGGTGCTGGGCCGATACCGTTATATATGGGTTATATAACCTGATATATAACGGTTTTTAACTGCATAGGCTTAAAGTTCGCATACTAATTCAAATCTTTCAAAAGTACGCAAGTATTATATGTTTATGAAATATACGGAAAAATTCGCGTATAATATGAGTTTTATTCGGGTGATTGCTAATAAGGTTGTATTTAGTTTGATGGGAAGAAAATTAACTGAGTAGCATGGTTTTACATAGTTACAGACAAACAACAGTAGCAACAATGACAACAACAAAACCTTTATTCCAAAATTTTCTTGGGTTTGGTTATTAGATTTTATATTATTATTATTATTTTTTCAATTTGCGCTATCAAAGGGCTTCTCTCTAACATTGGTATGAGCCTAGATCTAAAATAACTCTGGGAATACGCTTTCTGACGCTATACAATGATTTGCTTACACTTGTCTGCTTCAGGTTGAAGCTGTTATACATTTTGAGGATGACACCGAAGAGTTGCAACAATGGGACGATCAGGTGAATTAGATTTTTTTCAGCTCGTCGAACCTTTTATTGCTCAATGCTTTCTCTTAAACCGGTCGTTAACCAATTATTTTTTGCCTACTTTTTAGCAATCTACAACACATCAATAGACATGCATAATACTGTTAAGTTGTAGCCTAAAATTGTCATTCTAACTTCTAATCCTCTCCCCATGACCCATATGTTGCCTTAATCTGCATGCTGAAGTTTCAAATGCTTTTTACCTTTGACTGTTGTAGAAAACAACATGCCTAAGGCTATGTTTGGTTCGCAAGAAAATGGTGGCAAAGAAAGAGAAAAATAAAAAGAAAGAGAAATTAAAAGGAATTTTTTTTTAAGATTGTTTGGTTGATTAGAAATTATAAAAGAAAATGGAAATGAAAATTGTGAGAGGGATCAAGGAGAGAAAATGGAATCCTACCAATATGGAAGGGAAGGGAAAATTTATTTTCTTTAATTCTCTCACCTTCTTTTCCTTTTTCTTTTTCTCCCCTAGCCAAACATAATAAATTCATTTTCTCTTTCCTTTTATTTTCGTTCCATTTTCTCTCAAACCAAAAAACACAAGTTTTGACGGCAACTTTTTAGTTTTGACGGCGACTTTTGTTTGTCTGGTTGGCTAAAGCTGCTGCTTTTTTCCCTTTGAATCTGAATTCGTTTTTTTAAAGGGACTTTCTGGTTACCCGCAAAAATTAAAATACAATGCAAATATTTGTTGACGCAAGTAGTGTTGCAAATACAATGTCCAGTTGTCAGTAATGATATGCAAGTTTACAATTGGTGTTTGGAATGCTCTAGTATATTGCTGCAAATAGAAAGTTGTTTGGTTGGGTTTTTCTTTGACATGGAATGAAGAGGAAAGGAAATTGTGTAACAGATGTTGTAAGCGCTGTTGTGGCCATTTTGGCCGCAACAAAAGCTGAACATTTGAGGGAGGTCTTTTTTGGCTTTTGTCGCAGTATTTGGCACTACTTACAGTAAACCGAAAGCTGCAAATGTTGCATTAACAGTACTTTCAGGCAACCAAACAGTCCTTTAATGAAGTACCTTTTTAGTTTTCTTTTTCTTTTCAAATCATCTGGTGATTGCTAGCAGTGGCGAAAAGAGTTTTTTCCCCAGGTGGAGCGAAAATACACCAACTCCATATTTAAGGGGACATTATATATAATTTATAAAATAAATTACAAACCAATCATCATGTTGCTATTAAATTCAATGGAGCATCTTGTAGAATTAGAAAAAAATGTGGTTCGTTGATTTTGAACTCTGACCTCCCGAGTAAAATACTCCAAGTCTTAACCAAAGTGAGCAACCCTTTGGTTTAAATTTTAAGAAATGAATTAATATATAGGATGTACCAAGGACTATATTCAAGAAAACCAAAAACCCAGCTGGAACTTCCACTCCGCCTCGGCCTATGCTGGGTCCGCCCCTGATTGTTTATTATATTGACAATATATGGAGACAATATCGACTCAAGTATTATGTTGGTTTCATTTCTCACGATTTTCTCCATTATATGCAGATCGTTGGTCTATGCCAAGCGCTAAATGATATTCTTGATACCATGACAAGTAAGGGCATAGTAGTACCTGTGTAACAATTCTCTATCATTGAATTATAGTTCAACTTTATTATGTTTGGGTGACGGAACCATTCTTCTATTCCCTGATCCGACACAAATATGCTGGAATGGACAATGATGGGATTATGTTTTTGTATATGGCCGTCTCATCTAGAGGTCAATCTTAGCAGGTTTTCATGTAATTTTATTTGCCCATGAAAAAAAAATGCAATAAATTGTTTTTTTAAATCTCAAAATAACATTTATCAATCGATTGAGTTAATATTAAATGCTTTGGTCGATGTGTCATGTTGGTGTCATGTATAATTCAAGCAAATTGCATTTTCAGGCCTGTCTGTGTCATTGTTAATGTCATTATTCGTCATTGCTCAATGATAATTATGCTCCTGAATGGCATTTTGGCTGTCAGACTTAATGTTGTATCTGTTGTTATGAACTCTTGTGGAGACCATCAAAACCTTGACGAGTCCCGCTCGTGGAGCCTTGCCAAACCGTGTCCCCTTGCATCATCGGATCGGGAGGCGTGCGTGGGGATCAGACGCAGGGCGGAACCAGGATTTTAAAGTAGGATGGGCTAGCTAATAGTTACTATAAGGTTCTAAAAATGTATGCCAAAAATTCGACAATTTTTTTTTTGTAAATTCGACGATTCAAAACGTGCCGTAGACAATGAACTTAAATAAAAGATACATTCATCGTAAATATAGATAACAAGTATCCAATTTGTCATTTTTTGCGCCATGAACTTCAACGGAAGGAGGACGTCTTCTATCAACTTTATTTGAAGGATGTTACTCATCGTCGTCATTGGAAGGAAGTTGCTCACCCACTTCTCTAGATGTAGTTCCCTTAGGCATATCCCCTTTTAAAAAATTTATTGTAGTTTGCCTTATAGAACGAATGCATAGTTTTTTTTGGCTTGGATGCTCGACTCATTTTGAAAAATACTTGATTATCTAGATAAGCCAAAGAAAATCATATATCATAACTAAACAAGACTATTTCAAGAAACCAACAAATAAATATACAAAAACTAGTTATAGTCCTTCTAGAAAGAAGACTAACTTTTAATCAAAATCTATAAAAAATGATGTTCAACTGTTTAAAGTAGAAGACTCCAACATCCCATCCACGTAATTCACTACATTAAAGATTAGAGACAACCATTAACAGAAAAGCAATTCCATAATTTACCACAAAAATCTACGGCCAAAACAAGTGCCTTTCATGATTTAATGCAAAATTGTTCAAATCCTATGCATTTCTCAAATGCTAACAAGCCCATTCAAGTAATCAAATTGTGGAGAAAGTTCATATATTTCCATACTCAAAATTAAGAAGAAAAAGAATTATAAGAATGAAATACCCACTTCTTCATACCCACAGTAGCAGAAGAAAGACGGCTCCCTTTTGACACAAACCACAACTTCAACAGACACCTGATGCCGGCCCTAACACAAACAGGGAGATGGGGGCTTATTGTATGTAATTAGCCCGGATGGGCTTGGGCCTAGTTCCGCCCCTGATCGCACGTGCGCCCGTTCGATCCAACGGACGAGGACGACGGGACTCAGCGAACGGGACTTCCGATCCGGATTATATATATATATATATATATATATATATATATATATATATATATATATATATATATATATATATATATATATATATGGGGAGCTATGCCAAAGTCTTGTCCCTCTGCACCATCGGATCGAGGGGCCTGCGTGGGGCCAGTGCCACTTGCCCGATCCAATGGGTCGAGGGCGACGGAGCTCCCGATCAGGACCATATATATATATATATATATATATATATATATATATATATATATATATATATATATATATATATGCAAAAGATCCGTCCGCGGAGTCCCGCCAAAGCCTCGTCCTTCCTGCACCATCGGATCGAGCGAGGCCCATGCGTTGCAGCGCGATCCAACAGCCAAGGGGCACGGGCAAGGTTGTGAAAAGCGTTAGGCGCTAGTCGGACGGGCACCCGCCGCCTAGCGCCTAGTCCGCCTAGATCTAGGCGGTTAAAAAATAAATAAAATAAATCCAAAAATTCTATTGAAATTATAGAAAAAGTTCATAAATCCCAAAATATGCATAGTCGGACGTTGGGGTCTAGACGGACGCCTATACGGGCATCGGGCGTGCACCAAGCGCCTAGCGTCTAGGCCGCCTAACTCCCGATCTAGATCAAAATAAAAATAAAAATAATATATATATATATATATATATATATATATATATATATATATATATATATGTGTGTGTGTGTGTGTGTGTGTGTGTGTGTGTGTGTGTGTGTGTGTGTGTGTGTGTGTGTGTATTATTCTAATTATATTATTAATTAACTAAATTTAAGAATAGAGAGTTTACAAGCGTGCCAAAACAAAAAACCTACATGCTAATGCCTGGAGAGCAATTGTTTGTAATAGGTGCAAGTAGACCAAGAGTCCTTGATGCCTCCGTTATTTATTCCGTCAGATTATCCTACTACATGCAGTGTTAGTCAGAGATAACCGTGCCCATGTAGGGTTAGGTCCAATGTCATGAGCACGCAACGATAGATAGGCTGGCGAGGGCCCTTCTTGGCACGCCTAGCTGGAGGAGAAGACGCCTGCTGAAAGAGTCGAGTTCGACTGAGAGCCAGAGCTTGCCGGCGAGGAATTGTACTCGTTGAAGAAGGCAGGCAGGCTCGGACGTAGCAAGGTCCGCCGATGTCAACTGTTGCGATTGCCGTCTAGATTTGTCGGAGACAACGATCCGTCGATACTACCGAAGATCTCCCATCTACACCCTGCTTTAATTCTATTTTTTTTTTTTTCCTTTTTTTTTTTTCCAAAACTAAAGCCGGTGGACGACTCCACCCGACCTTCGCCCGAAGGCCGTGGCCACCGCCACCCAACCACCTCCGTGGGAGGGAGGGCTCGAACCCGACCCTCACCTCCGGTGCACGGTGGTGTTACCAGTACACCTTTCTTAATATTTACCTAATTAGTTAGTTACAAAGTCTTTCTAGAAACTTCCTTCCTAACTTGGGTAAGCCACCTTTCTTAATATTTACCTATTTGTCATTCCCTATTCATAAATATTAATTCATATGAAATTTAATTTGTTTTAAGTAATTATGATTCAAAATATTGGAATTTGAACTAGGAAAAATTATTTATTGGAAACAGGGGTTACATGTGCCAACATAGGCAAAGATTAAAGTCTTGAGTAAACTTGGAGACCATGATTCAAATCTCATTAATGACATTATTTTACATATTTGTTTCTGTTGTGATTTGGCTAGACCCAAATATGGATGTCTTTTATTCATACCCACCAATGTTTTAAAAACCGGACCGGTGGTTGACCTGGCCAAGGCACTGGGTTGGGTCAAATTGGTTCAACCAGTGGTTTAACCAGTTGGTTCAACTTAAGTGGTCCAAATTAATCCCTTATGTCCATTAATTTTTTACAAAAATACTAACTTTTAAACAAAATCGGATCAATACTGAACCGGACCGAAAAAAACGACCGGTTCACGGGTGAACCGGCCGGTCCGATCCGATTTTTAAAACATTGATACCCACAACATCCTCTATCACATTCCCTCTTTATATGTTATCAATGAGAAAAACTATGTACATTCTTTCTAGCTACCAATATTCTTTTCTTTCTCTTCTATTTTTACAGCACGTTATCAGTACCACTGCTCGAGGAGTTTAAAGATCAAATATCATACCATCACCAGAAAGATTAAAGATCAGTAATTGGATTTAACAATCCAACCATGTTCATAGATTAATTTTTTTTATAAGAAGTTTGTGCTATAATCTAAACCCCAAAACAGATGTCAAAAAATTGTATCTTTATTGTTCTTTTGATATATGGTTTGTTTTTGCATCCATGATTTTGTTAACCTTCGCATTTTGGTATTATAATTTTGTTTTTACTATCCTTATGAATTTCATGAGATTTTGCTCTGTAAGTTAGCATACGTCCTAATTGCAACATAGCATGCTACACAGAAAAGTATTTAATTTATAAATGTTATCAGTTTTATTTCATATGGAATTTCTAGAAACAATGAAGCAAAACTGCCGCCTAATTGAAATAACAATTATATTCATAACATGTTTTAAGCAATAACAGCCCTATAACATTCTACTAGACTAAAATTCTGATGAAGAGGGAAAATTGTAACTGTGGTATGTGAATGCTACAGATCAATTGTGTACTTTATATATCGAGTATAATTTTTACTAAAATATCAACATTGTGCATGTTGATTTGGTAGTACGTTTCTTTTGTCGCAGACATCATCTAAAATTATTTACTTTGTGGCAATCATTTAAAATTATTTTCTTGTGTCATAATATGGTATAAGATGTTTTTCTTTGAAAAATTGTGACATGATAATTAGTCTTTTGGGATTCACTTGTGGCACTTCTAGTTGGAACTATTTTCTAGTTTTAGCAGAAAGGTCTTGACCAGCAAAACTTATGCAGGCAAAAATACAATTTAAATACATGTTATAGACGCGGGACTCGGATATGCTGGTGATATTAATGTATGTTAGAGTGATGTCGTTAGGGGTGAGTATTCGGTTTATTCGGTTCCAACCGAACCGAATAACCGAAAATCGAATTGGACCGAAACCGAATAAGCAAAATCAAAATCGAACCGAATTGGTCAATAACCGAACCGAACCGAACCGAATTAAATCGGTTCGGTTTTCGGTTTATTCGGTTTTGGAATTTATTTGTGTTTTTTTTTTGTTAATATATATAATAACTAAATATACCTAGATATATTTATTATATACCTATAGCGTGTGTCTGTGTGTGTGTGTGTATATATATATATATATATATATATATATATATATATATATATATATATATATATAAACTAAATTTTCTTATTCGGTTTTCGGTTTTGGACCGAAACCGAAACCGAATAAGAAAATTTAGTATTTTCAAAACCGAAACCGAACCGATTTTTTTTAAAATCGAACCGAATCTCTTATTCGGTTCGGTTCGGTTCGGTTTTCGGTTCAAAACCGAATAATGCTCACCCCTAGATGTCGTTATGTTGAAAAAAAAATTCTAGAGAAACTCATGAGTTGATCTTGATTTTTTTAAAGGACCTAAACAAAAGTCAAAGGACTTAAATTATGGGTATGGTACTACTCATTCAATTTTAATCTTTATTAAAGATTTAAATAATCTTAGACAACAATGATATTTGCAACATATTGTGCTGCAATGAGTGCAATATGAGCCTGGCCCAAGGTGTATAGATTCTCCGATTTTCTCGATTTTAAACATATTTTTAAGGGATAATTTAGCAAATACCTCCATTCCAAATGTTAAAACTAGCATATACCCTTACTATTTATTTTATTTAGCAAATACCCCCATTCCTATGTAAAAGAGTGGGGGTATATCTTAAATTTTTATTATTTTATATCAAAAAATGGGGGTATTTGTTAGATAAATAAAATAGTGGGGGTATATGCTAATTTCAACATTTAGAATGGGGGCATTTGCTAAATTATCCCTATTTTTAAATATGTGGATTAGTTATCCGTGGATTATTACATTTTTATAACAATAATCATATTTCATCAGAATTCTTAAGGGGCCCAATGTTCTCTATTATTAATCTATAGGTCCGGGTTTAGTATTGTTGTAAACTTGATTCACATTTTTTCTTCGCTTAAGGTTTTTAACACGCTATGATTTTTTTATGGACAAGAGTATGCTCTAATGTAGGTGTTGTTATTATATTTAACTGATCTAATGGCAATAACTGGCAACAGATTGATAGCTGACCGACAATATGTTAGCTGTAGCTTTGTTTTGAAACAAAAGCTCAACTCCAGTATACTTATATAGTCCCACATCGGCTAATAGTATAGTCTTTACTGTACATATATTCTTTTCTTCCACTTTGTTTTTTTGAAAATTAGTGTGGGAGCCCTATGGGCCACGCGTGCGTAACGGGTGCTCGCACTTGCAGGCGCCGAATACTGATTCGATTTCCTCTTCGAGTTCGGGCCGAGACCCTAAAAACTTTTTGCTGGTTTCAATAATTTCTGACCGTCACAAACTCATTAAAATCCGTAACGTTCACTATTCAAATCCCATCCAGATACATTGAACCACATGGTTCAAAATTGTTTATTCAGTAACGTCAAATTAAATGTCCTTTAATTTGTCCGTTGGTCTTAAACCCAAATGCCTATATATTGAGCCTCTCTCCTTTTTCTCAAACACAGAAATTATTTTCCTCTCTGGAATTCTCGTCCTCTCAAGATCGCTGTTATTCTTTGTTGTTGCTCTGGGCGGAGCTAAGTCAGGGTCATTCCCTCGATGTCGTGTGCGGCAACGAAATTCCGGTGGAGCGGAGATTTTACCATTAGGGACGTTCAGATTCAGTCTGCACATAGACCCGGACTAACTCTTAGGGCAGTGCTACGTGTACGACTTCTCCGGAGGGTGGTAACTGTTTTCATTGTTTTAAAAACAAAGAGCATCCCCTGGCTGCTTAATTTTTTACTCATTTTTTTTTATGCACCAGGAGGGTGCAACTAATTAACTCTATAAATCAAGGGATGTTTTTTTATTTTTAAAACAATAAAAACAGTTACCAAAATGTGTACAAACTATAGGGGGTACAACTAATTAACTCTTCTTTCAGAAGCCATTATGTCTGTCTCAAGTTCAGAGGGAGAGGGTGAAGGCCGATCTGCAATTGTTACATGCTTTAACCACAAACAACATGGCGAGATCTAAAAGTTTTTTTCAGGTAGCCTTTCTCCGGGCCGACGACAATGCCGAGGATTCGAACAATTTCCAATCTCACGAGACCCTTGGTGTACCCAACGGGCTACACCCCTGTCACGACCCGTTACCCAAATTGTTGGGCCGGGCCGAGCCATGTCCAGCCTACGCTTGATTAAAGCGTAGTAAGCTGTTCTAATAATAGACAATAAAGGATCTAAGCTGCTAACAGTTCTAATATCATATTTAAAGGTTCATCACAACACAGCATCTATAAGCGAAGGTAAACAAGCACAGACTTAATAATACACTTCCAAGTATCTAACTGGAGACAAAGTCCAGTATCCAAATATAAGTACAGACCAAAATCTAAGTCTAAAAACACATGAAAGATATCTAAGCAAGGTTCCCCGCTGGGGCCTCTACTGGAGCTAAGGCCAGGTCCTCAATGCAGTACCATAATATGTAACACATAGCGTTTCCTTCTCGAAAAGTATACCTACAACGTTATCCTGTCAGGACGGGAGCAAGTACAACCTCTACAACTAAAATACTGAACATATAATGAAAGAGATGTACAACAAGAAACATGGTGTGATAAATCTATAAAACAGAAAATACTTGGGAACATGGCCTCATGGTACAACTGGGATCACAGTATCATAGTAACACAGGGAACATGGCATATCTGGAATCATGGTATGACTGGAATCACAGTATCATAGTATCATAGGGAACATGGCATAACTCATAGTCTATCATGGCAAGGACACATATGTCATAGAGACAGATGCATATGTAATGTTTAAAACTGTAGCAGGTACGTGATCGTCAATAGGTGTACAATGTGCAGGGGCACATAATGAAATGTACTTCCGTACAAGTGATGAGACGATAGATGTACATACGTACAAATCCACTTTGAGATAAAGCCTACGACAAGGTATACATATAAAATGTCAACCTTGCTCGGTACATACGTACGGAGAAGGGGGGCATGATCACGTACTCAACTATCAGTTTTCCCATAACCCATATTCTATCATGTGAGAGATACGAGAACAGTAAAAACATGTGGGAGATACTGGGAGTAATATAAGCATGGCCGGTACTGGAAACAGTATGAAACATGTGAATACTCCGAGTAGTATAAAGCATAGTGAAACATGTACTGAGAACCAGTAAGGAACATGTGAAGATATAAAAACTGTCCTAAGCATGTCAGGTACTGTAAGTAATACAACATGTGAAGACATAGCTTGCTACCTCAAGGATCAGTATTTTAACAGGGTTAATACATGTTCTAGCATTAAAAGACAGTAAATGAGTTTGTAGATGTACTTGCCTCGAGCAAAGCAAGAATACTAGTACGAAGATATAGATGCCCGGTATCCTGTCAATAGTGATATACAAACTCAGTTCTAAGCTACGTTCAATAATACACTTGTGGTGTGACACGACTCCTAACTGGATACTAGCCAAGTGGGGACCTAGCATAAAAGTCTAATGTAGAGTGCCACTATATCCAAACTAATTTTCTAGGGTCTTTACACTAGTGTAAGGGGAGGTCCAATACTATAATAACTCAAAACGACACAATTCATTGCAAGTCGTAACTACTCAATAATTAAATCAAACTGTACACTAAGTTCCAACAATTTTTGAGATAGACAAAAAGCTAAATTATATATAAAATAAAGTACCAAAATGATCCTTGTTAATTATAGAAATTTATACAAATTTTTCTGGGATTTATAAACCTTCATAAATATTTATTAAAAATCAGCAAACATAAATATACTGAAAATGAGTTCTGTTTTCATATTTTTATAAAATACCAAAAGCACTTAATAAATGCTAAAAAATTATAATAAATTAGCTAAATTAACATAATATTTAAATACAATTTTTTCCAAATTTTTACAGAAATTAAAATATATATAAAAATTCAAAAACAGAAAGTAACAATTTATGAAAAATAATTAATTATAAATTAAGGATAATACATAATCAAAATCTACAGATGTTGTCGGATGATAAAATAAATATCACCAACGTGTCCAGAACGGTCAAATCAGCTAGGATAGCCTACCCATAAGTCCAATTTAGACACAGGGGCAAAACGGTAATTTTGGGTCAAAATTATGTCCGCTGTTGGACACACTTTGCACCGAAAAATGTGTCGGGATAGAAGTCTACAAAACATAGTAAATTATATGTCCACGAATCCAGAATGATGATACGAACCCAACGGTATGTCCGAAATAGGATTTCGATGTGCCGATCTCAAAATGACACGTTGACGCGGACACTTGGTATCCGGTTTGTACCGAAATACGTGCCGGAGCAAATGTCTTCAAAACTCAGCAAATTATATGTCAACGAGTCCAGAATGACGATACGAACTCAACGGTATATCCTGTAATGCCTGTGGTTCGTATTACGTATTTCTGGAATACGTGTACGTATTTTATTCTGTATTGCATGATTCCTTGTTTAGTTTTCTTCATGGCTTGGCTTGGTTTATTCTTGACCTGGGTTGGCTTGGTTCGGTTGGGATTATTTTGGTTCATCATGAACCATGGATGAACCCCCTACCTACCACCACCTTTGATATTTATTGCCATTTCTTCTTTCTCTCTCTTTATTATTCATCTTCTTCTTCCTCATTTACTTCCTTACCTACCAGAGAAAGGAGAGAGAGGTCTAGGCAAGTGCATCTTGCTTCATGAAGGAACTCCAATTTTATTACTTTATTCTCTTCCTTACTACATTCTAAAGCACTTTAGTACTGGGCATTTTTACTTTCCATGGCTAGATTCTCGTAGATCTAAGTTTATTTTATTTTCGAAATTTCTTGGGTTTTGATCTACTTAATCTTGTTATTTGAGTTTTGATGGTTCTATGTTGTAGAGAATTTCGTTCTACCCCATTTTGACCTATGGAAGTTCGGATTTAGGCTCCGGATGATGGAGTTATGGAGCTTGAGGACTTGGCTCTCATGGTGTTCTTCTTCTCTGAAATTTTGGAGAAGATAAACAGTGCTTGACTTGACCGCATGAATATTCATGCGGCAAGTGTTCTATCCAGCCGCATGACTGGAAGTTCTTGAGCCGCATGAGAGTCGGACTCACTTAGCCGCATAACTCGCTCAATTCCCAGCCGCATAAGTTCTGAACTCTCTCGAGCCGCATAAGGCCCGCTAGTTCCGCGAGCCGCATGGGACTCCGTCCGTCCAGCCGCATGAGTCCTACTACCCTGGCCGCATGGGACTCAACTCAGTTGTGCCGCATAGGCCCTGATCCTCGAGCCGCATGAGAACCCCCCCAGATCTGGCCGCATGGGCTTCTGAGTCCGGGCCGCATGACCCCGATTAAACCTAGCCGCATATGCTCACCTCTCTCCTGTGCCGCATGGGCTCCTATTTGAGCCGCATGTGCCCCCTCCTTTCCTGCCGCATATGCCTGAGCTGTATGACTTTCCAATAGCCCTGTGTACTATTATTTATCATTATTGCCCATGTTTTGTAACTCCTTATTGTATATTTTTACGTCCATTTTATATCCTTACGTCTTTTGTCCTGAACTTGAAAATCATGAATTCATTTGATATGTTTGGAATTGATAATGGAGCACGACCCGACAGTGACCCGTAGGGGTGCACTCCTGACAAGTAACCTGACATGACCTGATAGTGGCCCGTCGTGGCGCACTCCTGACTAGTACATTTGACATGATAACCTGACATGATTATCTCGAATAGCTGTTGCGACGGCTACCTGATATGACATGACTTGTATAAGTAACCTGGACACCGTGGGCGATTGTACTTGTACAAATAATCCAGTCATGTCTTGCATCATGTCTAGGAGGGGACTCCTGAGTACCACGGTCAGGAGTACCTACTGAAATGGACTAAGGTTAATGACTAGTATAATTCATTAGACATGAAGAGATGTTCCCCAGTTACAGGCGATCCCGTTATCCCGGCCGCAAATATTTGGACTTGTAGCCTGCCGACGAGTAGGGCACATTTCCAGCCCACTGTCATGTGGGGCACTCTTGATTGTCACTTAAAATGATTGAACTCTCTAAATTGTCACTATAATGATTGCCTGGATAACCTGGATAGCTGCAGGGCCTGTGACTACTTGGAGCATCTCATTGCATCTTGCTAGTAACTAGGATTGTGATAACCCTAGTTAGTTAATGTAGAAAGCCGTAGGCAATGATTGGCCGTGATTGATTGGATGGAGTCTAGTCCAGTATAGTATTGTCTAGAAGTGATTGATTGCAAGATTGTACCAGAATAATTGAATGATTGTCACTCCAGATTGTCACTATAATGATTGTACTCTATTGTCACTCTAGCGTATTGTACTCTTCATTGTCACTTTTATCATTGTACTCTCTCATTTTTACCTTAATGATTGTCACCTTTAGCAATAAATGATCAGAGACTAAGTTCTGTTCAGGCGAAGGGTTACAATCTCGGTCCTTGTTTGGTTTAAGGATTGTAACCTGGCTTCCGGAATAGTACCTTCGTTTTCTCTTCATATATTGTCCAGCTATGTTTTATTTAGCATGATTCTCCAGTTCTTTTATGTCAATGATGCTTCGCTTAGTTATGTTCTCTGATTGGGATAAGTGCATTGGTAGTGCACAAACCTCAATCTGTGTTATTTATTGTTGTTTTCTTACATGTTGAATGCTAATGATTTGTTGGTTTTAGTTCTTAAGTGAAGCCTCCTTTGTGGTACTTGCTCTTTCTGGGGTCTGACCCAGCTGGTTTTGTATGGCCAGATACCGGAGCAGCACCAAAGGATCTTCCTGCTTTCCAGCCCGATGGTGGTCACCAGGCGTAACCAGGGCATCAAGTGGGTTTCTTTTGTTCTCCCACTGTAATATTGTAAATTATTCTTTTGAGGCGTTTAGCCGACGAGCAAGTGTTAGCTCGATTGTACTTACTTACTGTCTGCCTACGGGCTGTAACATGATTGACAAGCCCCGGGGGTTGATCATGTATGACTGAACTCTTGCTAGTCCTCACATTTTGTAACGACTAGCTTCATGATCATCTGGATATGTAATGTTTGGGACGCCTTACAATTGTATATTTGGAGATCTGATATCTTGTGATTATTATTAGTTGGCTGAGATTGAGACAATATGTTATTTTACGACCTTAAGAGACTGATGGATTGTAGTGAAACCCTCACATATCTAGACAGCCGTGACCGTATAGCGGGGTGGATCCCATTCCGTTATACGTAGCTGGCTATGTCTGCCCCCGCTCTCCAGTATTCTGGTTCTGGGGCGTGACATATCCGAAACTGGATTTCGATGAGCCGACCTCAAAGTGACACGTTGACACGAAAAGTGGGACCCGCTTTGTACCGAAATGCGTGCCAGGGCCCACGTTCTCCAAATCAAGCAAATTTTATATAAAAACACGCCAGAACGACGCCACGAGTCTACTGGTGGTGTCAGAAATTGAATCCGGAGTCCCGGGTTCAAAAATGTAATTTTACAAGTGTAAATTAAAGAATTCGGACGGCCAACTTTGCGTCGAATTCGACCAACCGAACGTGCTTATATTGAAACGAAACCTAAAGGAGACAAGAAGATGGTTATACCAGCTACGCACAGGAACTGGTAGCGCGCCAACCGGAGCTGCGACGGCAAAGTTACGAGCTGACGAAGTCGGCTCCACGAAACTGTCCAAAAATAGTTCAATTTAAAACGTCAACTTGGTAGCCAGTTTTGAGTTATCAAACGACGTAATTAACGGACAAAAATTGAGAGGAGTGAAGAGCTATATACCGAGATTACGACGGAGCAAAAAGTTCGCAGATCCAACGATCGGATTGTCCAGAAAATCGGCGCGAAATCGCTGTCCCGAAATAAGATTTTGACTTCGATCCCGCGCGCGTCACGTCGGGATTCCGTTCAAAACGCACGAATCGCCTATTTGGCTCGTCGGAGAAGGTGGCGGTGGACTCGGGGGAGGTCGCCTAGGGCGCGTCGGAGTGTGGGAAGCTCGCGGGGGCGGGCCGGCCACGGGGTGGCGCACGACCACGCCCATGCACGCGCGCTCGGGGGTGGCGTGGCAGCCATTGCGGATCGCTGCTGCTGCTGCGGCGGTGTGGTCGCCGGCGGAGGAAGGCTCGCCGACCACGGGGTAGCGCACGGCGCAGCCGTGGTGGCGGAGGCGTGCGGTGGTGTTCGGTGGTGTTGGTGTGTGGAGATGGTGTTGAAGAAGAAGAAGAAGTGGATGATGGTGAGGGTGGTGGTTGTTTGATGATGCCATGAAGAAGAAGGAGTTGAGGAAGAAGAATGAAGGAGAGGAGGGGTGTCGGCTGTAGGGAGAGAGGGAGTGGGCTGATGGAGTAGGGGTGTGTGTGTGTGTATTATTATAGGAAGAGAGAGAGTGAGAATATGAGTGTATATATATTATATGTAATATATATGAAGAGAGAGAGAGAGAGAGATATTTTAGTGAGAGAGAGAGGGGAGGGGAAAGTAGGTCGGCCAAGGGGGGTGAGGTGGCTGTGAGGTGGAGGGGTTGGGGTTGTGTGTGTTTGTTTGTTATAGGAAAGAGAGAGAGGGATACATGTTTATATATATATATATATATATATATATATATATATATATATATATATATATATATATATATATATATATATATATAAGATATTTAAGATATTAATAAAGTAGAGAGAGAAGATATTTTCAAAATAGGAAAAAGAAGAAATATTGTGTGGGGTATTTATGCAGTCATAAGAGAACAATATGGAGCTTGGGTTCGGGTTCGGTCGAGCCGGGTCGGGTCAAAATCGAACCGGGTGCAATAATTGAAAAAATAGGGATTTAAAATCATGGGCAAATAAATAACATGCGGGGACTCAAATAAATGGGACACAAGTTTCATGTGGGTAGTAGGCTTCATGTGGGCCACGTCCATACTTTGGGTCGACTAGGTTGGATCGATGTCGGGTCCCAAAATTAAATTGGAAAATAAATCAGGTTTCACGGTAGAAAATAAATCAGCCTAAATTGACCAGAAAGTTGTGCGAAGGAAATGGAGCACAAAATGGAGTGTCTGAGTGGGACACGAAGGTCATTGGCGAAGAGCATCTCGAGTAGATCGTTCATGAGAAGTTGGTTCTGGGAAAAGGACTGTTCTGGTGCTCTTAAATTAAAAGTCACGGTGACGTGCAAACGAAGATCAAAAATAAAAGTGGGAATAATTATTCAATGATTAATTGTCTAAGTTGACCCGAAGTTGCGCGATACAAAAAGAGCACAAGGAAACGAATTCAAGTGGGACATGATATATCAAAATGAAGATAATCTCGTCTACTTCAAAACTCGTGAAGAGAGTTTACAGAGATTGGCATCCCTGACGCTCCAGAAGTCAAAGTCACGGAAAGGTACATTAATGATCAAAACAATTAAATAATAAAACATTTATTGAAAATAATTCATTAAGAAAAATAAAAATAAACCCTGAAATTCAGGGGGCTTACATCCTACCCACCTTACAAGAATTTCGTCATCGAAATTAAAAATCATCCAATAGATCAAACTATAACATGTAGCTGCTCTGGCTATAATACTCAATCTGCTACCCTTGTAATCATCTCATCTGTTTCTCTTTACAATCCTTTTTGTTCAGGTTCAACAATCGTCCTTCTATCATAACTACGTCCTATATCCTTTAGAATCTTCCATACTAACATGGAACCTTAACGTATACCCTAAAATATAGGTCATTCTTTGGGTATGTTTATAAACCAACAATGCTTGATCAACAACCATATTTTCAACCTCAATTGTAAATACTTGATTTCCTTATCGCATCCTAAGTATCCTTATTCTATCGATCCACAGGCCCTTTGCATTATTTGTCGTCAATCCTTTCCTATAGTTTTTTCTTGAAATTATACGTTCAATATTTATCCTTGGCGTAGGGCCTTCTTCTTTTTACTCAACAAGTCCTCCGAATATAAATTCTCGATTTCAAAACTCCCGATTTATTAATTACCAATGTACATATGTCTCTGTCTTGTTTCTTGTTTTTTTAACCGATATCTTTCCGATCTCGTACGCAATACGATAACTCATTCTAATCTATCCTATACCATTCCACATATCGATCTACCCTCTAATCACATGCAATTAGCTAGAGGTAACCAACCAAAATTCTACAAATGCTAAATCTTCAATTGTTAAGCACAAGATTCTAATCCTCAATCCATAGTCATAACAATATACGATCTCATTTCTCCATCTTAGATACCCTATCATCAAGTCATACTATCAATACAATCATTCTTAATGGTTTCCAAGTCTACTACAGTCAGTCACTTATACTCATCCTATAAACTTAATCTAACCAATCCCTAGGAAAAGTATTTATCACAATCACACAATACATTTATAGTTATACTACATGATCAGTTAACAAGGTTTGGCTATTTCGGTCGTCTATCAAGTAGAAGGTAACAAGGCCTAAGACTGGGTCAAGCAATCCATAACAGTGTCCAAACAAGTTAAAGGTCAAGCAAGACAGAAAAGTTTATCAAAAATATCTCCAAAAATGGTACGAAGACAACGAGATTCATAACGAGAAGAATTACCCAAGAGGTTAACGAAGAAGAGTTTATAGTCAGGTCATAGGAAAGATGGAACACAAAAATAATTGTGTCCAAAAGATAACGCGAAAGCAATCCTATTGGAGAGTCCTTGAGAATCTATAATCCTAGTTGTAGATGTAGATAGAACAGAGTTAATCAAGATGGGGAAGAATGATAATAATAAGAAATTATTCTTGCTCAATCGATTATAACAAAGTGAACCAAGCTGAGATATGATCTGATAACCATATACGTCTTCCTGAAATCATGTTGCCAGAATTCTCGCCACACCAGTAAGCTTATATGCAATAAACGATAGATTCATAACTATGGTATACACCCTATAATCATATTATCTAGAATTCTCGCCACGCCAACCGGTATGGCTGCGAAAAAATCTAAATTCTATGAATATGATAGTATATCCGAAATCAGGCTCTATGTTTTTGTCATACTAGCTAATATGGCTGCGATAAATTCTAAACTCCATAAATAAAGCAGACGTTTATCTTATCAGGATATATCATAATTTAATCCACAAAATTTATCACGATGCAAGATCAAAGTCAACAACGAAAATCAGAAATTAAATTCAACAACGAATTTAAGAAAGGTCAAATGGAAATAAGTGGAAACAGATTTCTAGATAAGATTAGAGTGAGATCCTCAGGGGTCATCCCAAGGGTACAAACTTGGTCTAAATTGACCCACTGAAATACAAACAAGAGGCTAATTATAGCTAACGGTCCTATGCTGTGATGAGTTCTCCTATGTTACAATCCTAGAAATCCTCTAGGTGTTCTAAATGTTATTCCTAGTGTTATCAAGTTGTCCTAGATCCTAATTGCAGGCATGTTTGGTACAATAATGTAACCAAACAACTTAAGTCTGGACCTGCATGGGCCGCCAAAAAAATATGTCACGACCTGTTACCCAAATTGTTGGGCCGGGCCGAGCCATGTCCAGCCTACGCTTGATTAAAGCGTAGTAAGCTGTTCTAATAATAGACAATAAAGGATCTAAGCTGCTAACAGTTCTAATATCATATTTAAAGGTTCATCACAACACAGCATCTATAAGCGAAAGTAAACAAGCACAGACTTAATAATACACTTCCAAGTATCTAACTGGAGACAAAGTTCAGTATCCAAATATAAGTACAGACCAAAATCTAAGTCTAAAAACACATGAAAGATATCTAAGCAAGGTTCCCCGCTGGGGCCTCTACTGGAGCTAAGGCCAGGTCCTCAATGCAGTACCATAATATGTAACACATAGCGTTTTCTTCTCGAAAAGTATACCTACAACGTTATCCTGTCAGGACGGGAGCAAGTACAACCTCTACAACTAAAATACTGAACATATAATGAAAGAGATGTACAACAAGAAACATGGTGTGATAAATCTATAAAACAGGAAATACTTGGGAACATGGCCTCATGGTACAACTGGGATCACAGTATCATAGTAACACAGGGAACATGGCATATCTGGAATCATAGTATGACTGGAATCACAGTATCATAGTATCATAGGGAACATGGCATAACTCATAGTCTATCATGGCAAGGACACATATGTCATAGAGACAGATGCATATGTAATGTTTAAAACTGTAGCAGGTACGTGATCGTCAATAGGTGTACAATGTACAGGGACACATAATGAAATGTACTTTCGTACAAGTGATAAGGCGATAGATGTACATACGTACAAATCTGCTTTGAGATAAAGCCTACGACAAGGTATACATATAAAATGTCAACCTTGTTCGGTACATACGTACGGAGAAGGGGGGCATGATCACATACTCAACTATCAGTTTCCCCATAACCCATATTCTATCATGTGAGAGATACGAGAACAGTAAAAACATGTGGAAGATACTGGGAGTAATATAAGCATGGCCGGTAATGGGAACAGTATGAAACATGTGAATACTCCGAGTAGTATAAAGCATAGTGAAACATGTACTGAAAACCAGTAAGGAACATGCGAAGATATAAAAACTGTCCTAAGCATGTCAGGTACTGTAAGTAATACAACATGTGAAGACATAGCTTGCTACCTCAAGGATCAGTATTTTAACATGGTTAATACATGTTCTAGCATTAAAAGACAGTAAATGAGTTTGTAGATGTACTTACCTCGAGCAAAGCAAGAATACTAGTACGAAAATATAGATGCCCGGTATCCTATCAATAGTGATATACAAACTCAGTTCTAAGCTATGTTCAATAATACACTTGTGGTGTGACACGACTCCTAACTGGATACTAGCCAAGTGGGGACCTAGCATAAAAGTCTAATGTAAAGTGCCACTATATCCAAACTAATTTTCTAGGGTCTTTACACTAGTATAAGGGGAGGTCCAATACTATAATAACTCAAAACGACACAATTCATTGCAAGTCGTAACTACTCAATAATTAAATTAAACTGTACACTAAGTTCCAACAATTTTTGAGATAGACAAAAAACTAAATTATATATAAAATAAAGTACCAAAATGATCCTTGTTAATTATAGAAATTTGTACTAATTTTTTTGGGATTTATAAACCTTCATAAATATTTATTAAAAATCAGCAAACATAAATATACTAAAAATGAGTTCCGTTTTCCTATTTTTATAAAATACCAAAAGCACTTAATAAATGCTAGAAAAATTATAATAAATTAGCTAAATTAACATAATATTTAAATACAATTTTTTCCAGATTTTTATAGAAATTAAAATATATATAAAAATTCAAAAACAGAAAGTAACAATTTATGAAAAAATAATTAATTATAAATTAAGGATAATACATAATCAAAATCTACAGATGTTGTCGGATGATAAAATAAATATCACCAATGTGTCCAGAACGGTCAAATCAGCTAGGATAGCCTACCCATAAGTTCAATTTAGACATAGGGGCAAAACGATAATTTCGGGTCAAAATGATGTCCGCTGTTGGACACACTTTGTACCGAAAAACGTGTCGGGATAGAAGTCTACAAAACCTAGTAAAATATATGTCCACGAATCCAGAATGATGATACGAACCCAACGGTATGTCCGAAATAGGATTCCGATGTACCGATCTCAAAATGACACGTTGACGTAGACACTTGGTATCCGGTTTGCACCGAAATGCGTGTCGGAGCAAATATCTTCAAAACTCAGCAAATTATATGTCAACGAGTCCAGAATGACGATACGAACTCAACGGTATATCCGAAACTGGATTCCGATGAGCCGATCTCAAAGTCACACGTTGACACGAAAAGTGGGACCCGCTTTGTACCGAAATGCGTGCCAGGGTCCACATTCTCCAAATCAAGCAAATTTTATATGAAAACATGCCAGAACGATGCCACGAGTCTATTAGTGGTGTCAGAAATTGAATCCGGAGTCCCGGGTTCAAAAATGGAATTTTACAAGTGCAAATTAAAGAATTCGGACGGCCAACTTTGGCGTCGAATTCGACCAACCGAACTTGCTTATAATGAAACGAAACCTAAAGGAGACAGGAAGATGGTTATACCAGCTGCTCACAGGAACTGGTAGCGCGCCAACCGGAGCTGCGACGGCGAAGTTACGAGCTGACGAAGTCGGCTCCACGAAACTGTCCAAAAATAGTTTAATTTAAAACGTCAACTTGGTGGCCAGTTTTGAGGTATCAAACGACGTATTTAACGGACAAAAATTGAGAGAAGTGAAGATCTATATACCGAGATTGCGACGGAGTAAAAAGTTCGCCGATCCAACGGTCGGATTGTCCAGAAAATCGACGTGAAGTCGCTGTCCCGAAACGAGATTTTGACTTCAATCCCGCGCGCGTCACGTTGGGATTCCGTTCAAAACGCACGAATCGCCTATTTGGCTCGTCGGAGAAGGTGGCGGTGGACTCGGGGGAGGTCGCCTAGGGCGCGCCGGAGTGTGGGAAGCTCGCGGGGGCGGGCCGGCCACGCCCATGCACTCGCGCGCGGGGGTGGCGCGGCAGCCATTGCGGCTCGCTGCTGCTGCTGCGGTTTGCAGCTGCTGCGGCGGCGGAGGCGTGCGGTGGTGGTGGTGTGTGGAGATGGTGTTGAAGAAGAAGAAGAAGTGGATGATGGTGAGGGTGGTGGTTGTTTGATGATGACATGAAGAAGAAGGAGTTGAGGAAGAAGAATGAAGGAGAGGAGGGGTGTCGGCTGTAGGGAGAGAGGGAGTGGGCTGATGGAGTAGGGGTGTGTGTGTGTATATTATTATAGGAAGAGAGAGAGTGAGAATATGAGTGTATATATATTATATGTAATATATATGAAGAGAGAGATATTTTAGTGAGAGAGAGAGAGGGGAGGGGAAAGTAGGTCGGCCAAGGGGGGTGAGGTGGCTGTGAGGTGGAGGGGTTGGGGTTGTGTGTGTTTGTTTGTTATAGGAAAGAGAGAGAGGGATACATGTTATATATATATATATATATATATATATATATATATATATATATATATATATGAGATATTTAAGATATTAATAAAGTAGAGAGAGAATATATTTTCAAAATAGGAAAAAGAAGAAATATTGTGTGGGGTATTTATGCAGTCATGAGAGAACAATATGGAGCTTGGGTTCGGGTTCGGTCGAGCCAGGTCGGGTCAAAATCGAACCGGGTGCAATAATTAAAAAATAGAGATTTAAAATCATGGGAAAATAAATAACATGCGGGAAATCAAATAAATGGGACACAAGTTTCATGTGGGTAGTAGGCTTCATGTGGGCCACGTCCATACTTTGGGTCGACTAGGTTGGATCGATGTCGGGTCCCGAAATTAAATTAGAAAATAAATCAGGTTTCACAGTAGAAAATAAATCAGCCTAAATTGACCAGAAAATTGTGCGAAGGAAATGGAGCACAAAATGGAGTGTCTGAGTGGGACACGAAGGTCATTGGCGAAGAGCGTCTAGAGTAGATCGTTCATGAGAAGTTGGTTCTGAAAAAATGACTGGTCTGGTGCTCCTAAATTAAAAGTCATGGTGACGTGCAAACGAAGATCAAAAATAAAAGTGGGAATAATTATTCAATGATTAATTGTCTAAGTTGACTCAAAGTTGCGCGATACAAAAAGAGCACAAGGGAACGAATTCAAGTGGGACATGATATATCAAAATGAAGATAATCTCGTCTACTTCAAAACTCGTGAAGAGAGTTTACAGAGATTGGCATCCCTGACGCTCCAGAAGTCAAAGTCACGGAAAGGTACATTAATGATCAAAACAATTAAATAATAAAACATTTAATGAAAATAATTCATTAAGAAAAATAAAAATAAACCCTGAAATTCAGGGGGCTTACAACCCCGACGGACACGAGATTGAAACCTTGATGAAGTTCTTGTGGGAATGAAAGCTGGCTTGAAATATATATATATATATATATATATATATATATATATATATATATATATATATATATATATATATATCAGGAGTTCGAATTCCAGTGGGAGCGATTCCAGAAATAATTTACCTGGTTCCAAAAATAAATAAATAAATAAATAAATAAATAAATAAATAAATAAATAAATAAATATATATATATATATATATATATATATATATATATATATATATATATATATATATATATATATATATATATATATATATATATATATGTATATATATAGGGTTAATTAGTTGTACCCCCCTATGGTTTGTACATATTTTGGTAACTGTCCCCGTTGTTTCAAAAATAAAGAACATCCCCCTGGCTGCTTAATTTTCCACTCATTTTCTTCTATGCACCAGGGGGGTACAACTAATTAACTTTATAAATCACGGGGGTGTTCTTTATTTTTAAAACAATAGGAATAGTTACCAAAATACGTACAAACCATAGGGGGTACAACTAATTAACCCATATATATATATATATATATATATATATATATGAGGAAGGATAGATATCCCCGCATTTTTTGCATCCCCATGTTCACATCCGTTAGATGTGCTTTAAGTCATCTAATCTTAACCATTGGTAAATTAGATGACTTAAAGCATCATCCAACGGTGCAAATAGGGGGGGATGCTTGGGGATGCAAAAAAAACGGAGATGCCTATCCTCCTATATATATATATATATATATATATATATATATATATATATATATATATATATATATATGTATATATATAAATATATGTATATATATATATAGGGATGGAGTGTACGGGCATCACGATGTTCTGGCTCCAGTCTATACAGATACCGACGGCTACTATTCGGAAAGTGGAGGCCATATGTGCTGACTTCATCTGGAGGGGAGGGATGCATGCGATCTCATGGGACCAGCTGTGTCGGCCTCGGGAGGAAGGAGGAGTTGGGTTGAGACCGCTTCATGCGGTCAGGAAGGCAGCTTGTGTGAAGATGGCATGGAGATTCATGAAGGGGGGTCGCTCTGGGCGGACTGGATGACGAACAGATATCTTCGGAGGACCAACTTCTGGGCCTGCAGGATAGACAACAACTTCTCGGTCACGTTTAAGGCCATCCTGAGGTGTCGACCGGTGCTCCAGACAGCTATCTGCAGGCACATGAAGGATGTGACGACTACCGACCTATGGCTAGACCCTTGGTTGAGTTCCAGATCCTTACTTGAGATACTGGGAGGTCAGCTGGATAGAGAGGCGGGCAGGGGACTTACATGCAGTCGGATCATCAGGGATGGAGTGTGGAGGCCAGAAGGATATCTGTATACTGCTCAGCTTGCCGAGGAGCTTCGTCGTATTACTATTGACGCTAGCCAACACGAGGATTCCTGGAGCTGGGCCGGCCCAGGTTCGGGGGGCGGGTCAGGTCTATTCTGCTTCCGTAGCTGCTATGACTTGGTCCGGACACACCACGACCGGGATGAGGAGGTGGACTTCATCTGGGGCAAGGGGGTTGCACGTAAAATGCAACTATGTGCTTACCGCCTGCTACGGGGTAGACTGATGACGAGAGATAGACTCCTCAGGTTTTGGGATGCAGATCCCGGATGCCAAATGTGTGCTATGTAATGAGGATGATGAATCTATGGGGCATCTCTTCTTTGTATGCCCGATGTCCTAGCACATTTGGACTGAGCAGTGCGCGCAGCTGAGAGGAGGAGTTGGGGTGGACAGAGACATCCGGAGCATTCTCAGCTGGATCCGAGATCACAGAGGCCAGGATCCGGGGTGGGTCAGAAGAGTCAGAGTCCGTCTCGCCGCGTCCGTTTGGCACATCTGGAAGGAGCGAAACCGACGCATTTTCGAGGGCTTGACTACCCCCCCAATTGGAATTCTACATAACATAGAATTCGATGTATCAGTAATGGCCCCATCGTACTTTATTTTGGGGCTAGAGATGTTGTGATATTATGTATTTTAATACCTTTTCCGCTATATGCGAGGAATAAATTCACCCTTATTCCAAATATATATATATATATATATATATATATATATATATATATATATATATATATATATATATATATATATATATATATAATGTTTCACAAATAAATTACTGGAACATTTTTTCAATTTTTTGTTTACGGTTTTCTCATCTATTTTTTTATTTTTTTTAAGAATGATTTTTTTTCCAAATATTTTTTTTATCTTTTTTTTCTATTTTTTATTTTGTCTGAAATATTTATATATTCATATTTTTAGTAAATTTAATTCCATAAAATTAGATTTTTCGAAAATATTAAATTTTTGACTATATAGTAGTCCATTAAAAGATGATTCACTAAAAATTGCGTAGCACTAGACTTCCTTATAAATAATATGGAGAATAGGGAGTTGATCCCCCTATAAGGCCATGTTTGATTCGGATCAGGGTCTTAGAAAATGAAAGTCATTCATTTTTTATATTTATATGCCAAACTAAGTCAGCGTCAAAGGAAAACGATTACCAAAGGAAAAAAAAAAGGCTCATTTAATTTTGATTTTCTTTCTTTACCTTTCCACAAACCAAACTACACCTAATAAAATGTTTATTAAATCTTGCAAGCCAAATTAAATAGAATCTAGCACTAGTAAAGGTTCTTGTATTAGCTTGAAAAATATAGGGGTTATTATCAATTGTTAGGTCCGTGGCTTTTCCTACAACAAGATTTGGCATCAGCATTGACAGTTTGAATAGTTCCCTGCAATGTTTTATTTCTACATGAAAAACCAACAGGGTCATGACATGTTAGACAGGGAATGGACGAACATGTCGGAGTTCGGCTCCGTGCACCTGCGGACACCTTTTCGAAGCACTTTTATGTGAGGTCATGAGCCTGATGAGTTGACCAATTCCTCTATCCCGCTTGTTGCTGCCATAGGTTGACGACGTTGTTCAGTATTCGAATCCGGAGAGGACGACAACATCACTTAAGAGGTAGCGAGACTGATCGCTGCACAACTGCAGGAATCGGTTCGAGGATTTGTTGCTGGGTATAAGTAAGCAGAGGTGATCAATCGTGGTGAACTCGGATGAGGCCTTGGGTCAACTGTCCCACATGACTGATATGGTGAAATGAGTGCAAAAGGCGTCCCGTCCGAACGGTCTTGTTCTTACTTCAATATCAGCACGGAGTATGAAACTAGCTCGATTAAGCCTAACCCTTATATAGTTGACGGTTGGTTGGCTAAATTTTTTTTTTTATCATTCACGGATTCTGTCGAAAACAAAGAAGTAGAGGGGTTTTCATATAGAAAGAGAGGCGAGTCGAGGTGAGCAAAGTGAGGGCTTCGCTTGACCGATTTTCCGGAGTGAGAGAAATATCGACCCTGAACAAGAAGGATCTTAATGTGAGATCTGCAGTAAAATACTGTCATTTTCAATTTCTGTCGCAGAACAACAACCTCCGATAAGATAAGCCTAAAAACAAGCCAGTATACTTGGAGAGTCAAAAGCAAGTGACAGTCGAAAATCCCAAGACAATGACGAAGCCGAAGATACCCTGCTCCTATGAGATCATCCTCACAGGAGTATTACATATATGCTCAAAATCGTCTCAAGATGATCGTGCTTCTTCTTGAAGCCTATTTCGAGACTATTCGGTTGTAAGGAGTATGACGAGGGAAGACAAAAACAATCTCGTTCTGTCAAAAAAGAGGGAGAATTAAGCCACGAATGAGGTCATGCTGAATGTAACTGATTCACATAGGTCCAAACCAGCTAAGCTAGTTTATTTTTTCTTTACGAGATATAGCTTTTCGGAATAGTTGGAGAGAGTCCCGCCTCCTCTTGGTTGGAGGGTAATGAGACTACTTCCTGAAAGAGGTATAGACGACGGACAATACGCAACGGAGTGATGACCCGAGGGCAGATTCTCATGAGCATGGGGACATGAGATGACTATCTCGAGACACGTCACGACCTATAGGCAACGCCGGTAAGATCTGGGAAGGCAACCCGATTGGTAGTCATAGGGTTTGGTTATTCATCCCTATCGAATAGGTTAGTCTACACACTTCTCCTTTATATTGTGACAGAAAGCGTCGTCACTTCAGGCCATGAAACACATTTTCTTCGATACCCGTAGATGAAAGAACTGTGTGTGGACGAAGATGTATCTTGCAATGGGTTTCTTGAAAATAGGATCTGGAGCCTAAACGAAGAACATTCACGAGTAATAGAGTCACGAAGAGGTGTATTTAGTCATCACCTGTTGTTTACAAGATTGCGATCGATACTTGCTCAATTGCCCATCCCTCTCTATGTGACAGGTGGGACTTAGTGTAGTGACCGCTGGCCGAAGGTTTGTCATGGCCCACCCGATTCATAGAAATCATAAAAACACCCTATTTTGAACAATTCTTCTGAGGAAATTGGATTTTTTCCCCATGACTCTTTGAGGATCAAGTTATCAATGCACTAACCGATACTCAAGATTTTAAAGCTAATAATAAACACATGGCGTGTCCGGAGGGTTGGGTTGTTCGATACAGGTTTACCTCTTGATTCTTGTTGGAGGTTGTTTCCGGAGAAGGGGTCACTTGCGATCCTGATCTCTTGTAAGTCGCGTTAGGTTTAGAGAATGGTTGTCCTAAGAAGAGGAGAATTGTCCAAAGTTCGAAGTCTTGTAGGATTTATCCTTGGGTCGATCTTGAATAAACAGATACTTTCAGGGGGGGAAAAGAAAGAAAATAAATAAACACTTGCCGAGGTACATTTATGTGGTTGGTTGATCAATCATGATATTACTTTTAAGATATATTTAGTAACAGTAGCTCACATAATAGTTGAAATTAGGATTTGAGTCTCTAAAATATCCGACGTTAGTATTTGAATATTAAAATTACTGTTCACTTGCATACGTGAACAGTCATTTTAAGACTCAGAAACTAACAGTCGGATGTTTTGGAAACCAATCCTAATATCGACTGTTATGTGAGATCATAATACTCATGGGCGGATCCAAAGGGTTGTTGGGGCGGGCTGGAGCCCACCCCAAAAAGAAATTTTCATTCTTTTTTTCTTATAATTTTTAATTTTTGATTTTTTTTTTATATGGGCTAGTCCACTTCTAGTCCACCCTAATCCATTGTAGCCCACCCCAGCTTCAATTTCTGGATCCGCCCCTGATAATAGTATAATACTAAATAACCCTACTTTTAATTGGTACTGCCAAGATGTTGCAATTGCAATTTTCAAGCCTGTTGTTGCATAAAACTGATATGAACATAAAATGTTCATCATACCTCTTAACACATCTAAACATATATATTTCTATATTAGAGTTCTTGGACAAACATTTAACCAACTTTCATGAGTTTTCATTTAACCAACACTTGATCGAATGGAATTAAAATACATTTCCTAAAATGCTAAAAAAAAGATTAACTTGTCGGAACTGGCTTCATCCTCTTCTAGAAGGATTTGCCCAAGTTCCTAATTCTTGCTCCTAGCAAAATCATTCTCAATGCCAAACTGGGGTTAGGCTGCACCTCAATTCCTGAGGTTTGCAAAGTAAGCTCACTACCCAAGTAGTAGGTCAAGAGTGTATTGTCATCCAATTACAAGTTCTATCATCTTTCGGGCGCCTTTAAATCATATGATTCTATTTGTGATAGTGAGCCCCTGAAATGAAGAAATCAATAAAAGAACACATGAAAAAAAAATGTTGGAAATGAACGCGGAAAATTGTTTTTCTATACTGAAAGAACTTGATGAGGATCGAAGAAAATCGCACAAACAATTACGTCAAAATCCGCACACAAGAGCACAACGCAAACACAACAATTTTTAGGTGGAAAATTCTGACAAAAGATCATAGGACGATCGGAGTCCAATCTGAAAAAACCTCCACCAATAAAATGAAGAAAATATACCCACTCTTTTACAGACTCCTCCACCAGTCCACATGTATCACCACAATATTTCTTCAAATACAATGGAAATAGATCACAAGAAGAAAGTGAAGACGAGAAAGAACACATGTAGAACTCCTTGAAACAGTCTCTCTTCAAATTAATCTCTAGAACTTCGAAACCCTCTTCCTCTTGGTTGAAGAATTGCATCCTTCAGAAAACTATCTCCTTGGATTGTAATGCATGGAAATTAGGGTTAGGAACCCCTACTTAAACCACAAAAATTTCAAAAAGATCCGAACTATCAATTTTGATCAAACGGTATTAATAAAACATCCAAAATTTATCTTCAGTCCCGACACCAGTATACCGACACCGGTATACCAGTGGCGGTATAACAAAAGGCTGCAGTGTGGTTTGTCCCCACTCTCTCCCTCTCCATCCATCCATCCATCCTTCCATCCATGCAGTGACAAAGCTGTCCTAGTCTTGCAATACTGGAATCTAATCTGGATGGAATTTAAGAAGCAAGAGAAGTGAGCCCCCACCATTCTCTTCCCAATAATACATACCATCCATACCTATAAGCTACATGACGCCAATTAGGCAATCTAAAGATGAAAACAAGAGATTAGGTACCAAATCTAGTTGCACTATCAAATATGCTCTGGATGCCCTCTCTTTAATGTTCTCTACCAGATTCTCCTAATTAATCAGTACTCAGCTAATAAATGGAACCAAAAGAAGAAATTGATTGGTTTCCGATGATCTTCAACTGGAGGGCTCAATATATAGGTATTACAGAGAGTAAAAGAAAACAAGGAATAAAAAAGTGTTTAATAGATAGCTTCGCGATTAAGTCAAGGTTCACAATATCGATACGGAACTGTTATCGGACCCTTCCTGTGAGTATCAAGATCAACGGGGTGTCGGTAGTATCGGCGGTTTTGGATCGGACTATCGAATATTTTGGTATCAAAAAGCAAATTATCTTTAATAAATTATTTAAAATTCTAGGAAAATATATTTTATATATTTAAGCATAATTTTAAGTATTTAAAGTGTTGTTTCTTAGTAATTTCGGACTTAAATGGAATAGTAATCACCCTTGTCGATTAGTTTATCTAAGTTTTCTTCTTCTACATGCTTTTACAACCTTGCTGTGCTTTTACACCCTTGTTGAGTGGTCTTTTTCGTTCAAATTTATTTGTTGAATTGACTTGAAAAAGAGACCCCCGATGTCGGTGTCGGTCAGTATCGGATCGGAACATGCCAAATTGCATCGATATCGGCTGTATCGGATTGGTATCGGTTGATACTGCAAATGGTATCGGTCGATAGTGCAAATGATTGAAATCAGGCACCCAAGGCCAGTTTCTTTCATCACCACAATTCAGAAACAGCCTAACTGCCAACTTCCATCCTTCACCATCTCTTTCTACTCCTCTGCCTCTGCCTTGTTTTTTTTTTTTTCCTTCCTTTATTTGCTAGGAAAGGGCCAAATTCCTATAGATAGGAGGCTCTACCCCGACCTTTTCTTTTCATCCCAAGTCCTCTTCACCACATCAATAGAACCCACATTGCATTTGAACTCTCTGCTCCAGCTTCTTTGTGTATAAAGCCACACTCACTCTGCTGCCACAGTCGAAACAACTCCATACCTCTCTGTGAAGTACTACTCTCGAGAATCAGAAAAAAATCATTTCCGATATCGATCGTCAGTCCTCCTCTCTCCTATTGTCAGTATCTGTTTCTTCTCGTCGCCTCTTTGGAAAATTCCGTCTTCGTTTTCTTCTCCATAGTTCAGTCAAGGTTCCTGTCAGCGCGACATAAGTAATTTCTGTTTCCTTTTCCTTCTGATACTGCAACTTGGGCAATCTGCTGCCAATTTCGACACCACAGGCTGTGATGCTTCTTGGTTCATGAGCTCACACTGTTTCCTAATGACAATTGTACAAAGAGGAGCTCTGCTCCAGTGGGAGTTCAAGCCAGGATGCCAGAGCCCGTCACTAATCCCGGATTTCAATCTCCACGAGCCGCTTGCAGGGGTCGCGGAGTCGCCAAACCACCTCGAGCAGTTCTGGGTCCCCGGTCCAATCATCATCGGAGCGGGACCATCCGGACTGGCCACCGCAGCGAGCCTCAAGGACAGAGGAGTCCCCTCCCTGGTGCTCGAGAAGGACAGCTGCGTCGCGTCCTCGTGGAAGCTGAGGATGTACGAGCGCCTCAAGCTGCACATCCCGAAGCAGTTCTGCGAGCTCCCCCTCCTGCCATTCCCTTCGGACTTCCCCGCCTACCCGACAAAGGAGCAGTTCATAAGCTACCTGGAGTCCTACGTCGAGCGCTTCTCGATCAACCACCTGCTGGGGGTGGAGGTCCAATGTGCCGAGTACGACCCCGGCGTCGGGCTCTGGAGGGTCTCCGCGGACGGCACGGAGTTCGTGAGCCGGTGGCTGGTGGTCGCGACGGGGGAGAACTCGGAGCCCGTGGTGCCGGAAATCCAAGGGATGTCGGAGTTCAAGGGGAGGGTCCTGCACACGAGCTGCTACAAGAACGGAAGCGAGTTCGGAGGGGAGAGGGTGTTGGTCGTCGGCTGCGGGAATTCGGGCATGGAGATCTGCTTGGACCTCTGCAACAATCGAGCTCAGCCTTCGATAGTTGTCAGAGATAAGGTACTAAGATCATCTTTGTCATTTTTGCTCCATTCATGGTATCTCTGTTTTTTCAGGCTCATTCTTAACTACACCTTCTTGCTTTAAATAGCAAACATTAAGATTTCCCTACATGATTGAACCACACTTGTTCTATCATGTTCTTTCGTCTTTCTAATGAAATTTGGTATATCAAAAAAAAAAAAACTTTTATATTTGACTGTGAACGAAGTTAGCAGTCCTAATGGACTGTCCTGAAGTAAAGTCTGGAGTGCCTTTAGAATTAGCCTTATATTTCTGCATACACTAATTGACTTGTTTGTTGGTTAGTTATGTTCTTTTAATGCTTTTTTGATTTTTTCATCGGTTTTCGGGATAAGGTAAGAAAAATATAACTAGTTACCTTCCCACCTTGCCAATTCTAGCTTCTTTCTCAAGTTCTTTCTTGTTTTCTAGCAACCCGTCTTTTTCACTACATATAGCAATCATGTTGTAGATTTACCACTTCTCTTTCTTCTCAAACTATTACTGTGATGTGTAACTATCTTGACCCTAAGCTCAAAGCTCAACTTACCCTTAAAATTGATATATTTAGGCCTCGTTTGGTACGCTCTAATGTAATCGTAATCACAATGTAATCAAATGAGAAAAAAATTCATTTGATTACATTGCGATTATAATTACATTACAGTGAACCTAACGGGGTCTTAGTTTTGTCATAATTATCTAGTCCGAGCATTTAGTTTTCTCGTCTCTAACCACTTTTTTTCCTTCCTTCATGGTTCTTGCAGTTGCATATCTTGCCCAGGGAAATACTTGGCAGGTCGACCTTCGGTCTATCAATGTTGCTCCTCAAGTGGTTCCCAATGAAAGTGGTCGATAGTTTCCTCCTCCTCTGTTCATGGTTGATACTAGGAAGTACAGAGCCATACGGGCTTAAACGGCCTAAGATCGGACCGTTACAACTGAAAAGTGAATCCGGCAAGACCCCTGTTCTAGATATTGGAACCCTTGCAAAGATCAGAAGTGGACAAATCAAGGTATCTGATTTTTTTCATTGTTTGTATATCCATATCTACTGACCTGAAACGAAAGTTAAACTAATATATGACTGAGTAAAAGATGAACTGTACAAGAAGAAATACCTTGTCCGATATTATAAGTATCGAAATGGTAACATCAAGATATCGAGATACATTACCTGTTTCTTTCCTGTGTATGTGAAATCGCGAAAGCACAAATCATGATGAACCTTGCTCAAGTTGAAATAACCTCCAAGTTTTTAAAGGGTAATTAACCTGACGTCAAAGTGGTTATCTACAGGTAGTTCCTGGCATAAGCCGGTTCACGGATAGAGGGGTGGAATATGTCGACGGAAGGCAAGAGGCCTTCGACTCCGTCATCCTGGCAACTGGATACAAGAGCAACGTGCCGTCGTGGCTCAAGGTACACAGAACTAATCACCATGACATCTCCTAGTACAGTATCTGATATAGAAAGTTAAATGGAATTAACTGTTTGTGAAGTTAAAACGGATAACTCACCACAAAGTTTGAATGTTGTGCCATATAAGTTCAGAAAGAGTAAGGTCCATACATTACCCAATCCCAAGATATTAGACACAGAACTAATCACCATGACATCTCCTAGTACAATATCTGATATAGAAAGTTAAATGGAATTAACTGTTTGTGAAGTTAACACGGATAACTCACCACAAAGTTTGAATGTTGTGCCATATAAGTTCAGAAAGAGTAAGGTCCATACATTACCCAATCCCAAGATATTAGAGATTTTGAGGTATTGGTTCGTATAATATTTTGCGTTTAGGTCTCCATATTGTCCATAATAGGATTTGGGTCTCGTCCTAACGGTTGACTTGGTCTGACTGTCGAAAATGGAAACCTAAATGTAAATTTGAAAATTATACGAGACCCTAAAATTAAACAGAAATATATGAGATTCGTGTGACTTGGGTTATTTTGTTCTGCACGGTGAGGGGTTGTGACTTAGATTATTTAGGTTTGTCATAATCAATCGGGAATGAGACTTGTGACATTGTTGTTTGCTTCTATCTCAGCAGCCACACAACCCTCCTGGCAACCACACAACCCTCCTGGCAGCAGCTTTGACGAGGACGACTTCGTAGACATCGTGTATCGTCAGATGTCTCTCGTCCCGATCGCATTTCTGAATACTTGCAACTCAAGAGTCCCGGAGGTTTGTGTGGCTGTTGAGATCATGATAGAAGCAAACAACAGTGTCATAAGTCTCATTCTCGATTAGACATGAAAAAATAAATAAATAACCCAAATCTGACAACCCTCACCCAGGTCACACAATCCTCATATTTTTTGTCTAGTGTTCGGGTCTCGTATAATATTCAAAATTTACTTTACCCAATTCATACAACCTTCACTTGTTTTAGTTTAGTTTTAGGATTTAGTATAATATTCAAAATTTGTGTTTATGTCTCCATTTTGGACGGTCAGTTCAAATCAACTGTTAGGACGGGACTCAGATTCTCTTTAGGACAGCATGGAGACCTAAATACAAAATTTTAGTATCATACAAGACCCTAAAATTAAATAACCATTTCTATTATAGATAACAATAATGATAGAGATGGGAATTAAGAGGGCAAGGCCCTACAGCTGACTCAAAACAAATCAAAACTTGAAAACTTCAGACATAGAGAAGGGTCCGTTTACATTATGAGAGAAACAAAGAAAACCTTTAAACATTCCTACAAACAGAAGAGATCACAATCAGAACATTCATATTCGGAAAGTAGCCCCCTTTGCAATAAAGTGCAAGCATGGGCAAGACTGTGATTTGTAATTAATGTAACATAGCTATAATTGATATCTATGGGCACACCTAAGTCACCTAGAAAGGAAAGAACCCTAACCTAGTTCTTCAAACACAGGACAAGTACCCAAAAACATGTTACCTTCTCATCAGGGTCGGTCCCACGCAGGGCAGGGCCGGCCCGGAAGGTTGGGTTGTCGTATCCTGGAGCTAATTTTGGTTGCCCCTTAACTCTTATTGTCAGCTGGTCCCAGTGGTCATCCGTGACCCTGACCTTTATAGGATCATGCTGAGCATGAGGGTTACCCTAGCAGAGGGAGTTGTCTAAGTCCAAAGGCTTGTCCGGTTTGTCCCAGGCCCGACATTGGTCCCACTGGATTGGATTGTCCTATCCAGATCTAGTTCTGATTATCCTTCGAGTCTTATTGTGGACCGATTCTGAAAGGTCATCTACGATTCCGATATCTTGTAGGGTTATACTGGATCTGGAGGTTGTTCTAAGCAAAAAAAAATGTTTGTCCAAATCATAAGTCAGACAAATCATAAGTCTTGTCTGACTTATCTTAGGTTGGTCCCGGGTCTCATCATTGCCACTTGACTGTGTATGGCTCAGGGACCATGTAGCAAAAGATGAGAAGAGGATACACCTAGCACTCTGGATCGTTCGATTCATGCAGGCTTGGACTTTGGCGACGCGTATTCACGTGGCGGCCCATGAATGTGGTGGACCACAGTGCGTTGCTTCACATGACACAGACACCCTGCGCACAAGACCTATGATGGGCCTATCTGCATTCCATCATAAGACAGATACCGGTGGGACCCACCACTCTCCACATGTTCTATATTAATTCGAAAAAAAGAAGGGTTGAATTACAACCATTTAACTTACAATCGAATTGCAACTATTAGGTGGTAGTTTTTAATTGAATTCCTACTCTAAGAGATACAGAGAAAAAGAGGACCCAAATAGTAACTGTTATATTGGCGGTTGTAAAAGAATACTAAGTGACTAAGTCCAAATGTTATAAACGTTATATATATAGTTTTATGATCTTGTATAATATTTAAAATTTGTGTTTATGTTACTATATTATCCCAAAGAGGGTTTGGCTTTCGTCCTGGCGGATGACTTGGATTGACCGTCCCAAATGGAGACAAACACAAATTTTGAATATTATACGAGATTCTAAATCTAAACGCAAAATTTGAATATTATGGTGACCTAAACGAGATCTAACCGTCAATCCAAATCATTCGCCAGGACGAAGCCCAAATCCTCTTTTAGACAATATGGAGACCTAATTGCAAATTTTAAAAATTATACGAGATCGTAAACAAAATAATTATTTACATAATATTCAAATTTTGTATTTCGTTTTAGGGTCTTATATAATATTCAAAATTTGCGATTATGTCTATTTTGGACAATTGACTGCTATAACTTGTTTTATGTTTCCATAATATTCGAAATTTATGTTTATTTTAGGATTATCCTATAATATTCGAAATTTGCGTTTAGGTTTCTATTTTGGATAGTCAGCCCAATTTAATCAGCACACTAATTTTCTTCTGGACAATATGGAGATCTAAACACAAATTCTAAATATTATACGAGACCCTAAAACTAAATAATCGATGCATTATACATGCACAACTATGCATGTACAAAGTATAGGTATTGTATTGTATAAGAATGCACTTATGCACCTACGTACGTACATACGTATTGATGAAGGCTGATGGTGCTGTTGCTTGTTACTAGGAAGGGGAGTTCTTCAACGAGAAAGATGGGTTCCCGCGAGATCCATTCCCTAACAGCTGGAGAGGAAAGAATGGGCTCTATGCAACAGGCTTTAGTAGGCGAGGATTGTTGGGTTCGTCTGTTGATGCACAAAGGATCGCCGAGGACATTGCTTCCCAATGGAACTCCAAAATCGAGCATACGCCTTTGGGGGTTATAGACACAAAATTGTACTCTCATCTCTAACGACCCATTGTCGGAAAAAAAAAAAAAAGCTCAGGTACCATAAATATAATAATATTTGTTTTGAATTTTTAAATTCAACGGTTGAGTTTTTTTTTTTTTTTTTTTCAGCTGACGGGATGTGTAAAAATAAAATTTTGTGTTGTGAAGGTGAAATGTATATGCTTTTTGAGTTTTATCCTAATTTTTGTTTACCAGAAATACTTTCAATGTTTGGATAGGCAATATTTTGTAACGTGGAAGCGGCAAATTTTTTTGCCATCTCTGAATGTCTAGAAAGGAGGTGGAAAAGTAAAAAAAAGAAAGAAGAAGAAGAAGAAGAAGAAGAGTATATTATGACATTAATACAAATAATTAATTATTTATTAATACAATTAATTTAAAAACTAATTTAAATATTAACGACCTTCTATTGCTACCGATGAGTCCACTTTCGACTACCTGCAAAATAAAAACGGAAGTTGATTGGTCTTGAACTGTAGTCGACATTGAGGTCAAGTTGTGTAATTGGTCGGGCAGCCCGGAACACAGTCCGAGCTCGACATGGTCAAACCTGGGCTGAGCCGGCCCGAGCCCGATCAACTGGTCGACCAGGCCTTACCCACTAATATAATGAATTCGGGCTGGGTTTGATTTTCAGGCCCGCGTGTAGGCTTGTTCCGTACTACCTACTGAGTCTGGGATGGATTTAGCTCCTCAGGCCCGCAAATGACCTCTAGTCTAGTGGTTAAGAGAGATGCATGCGGCCCAAGTGGTCGGAGTTCGAGCCGCAGTGGATACGAATTCGCTATAATTATCCATTGCTTCATATATATATATATATATATATATATATATATATATATATATATATATATATATATATATATATATATATATCAATGCTCACATATATATATATGATGATGTCGGGGAAGAAGACGCTGAAGCCGCGCGGCCCTCGCCTGTCGGAGGAGCCCCCCCTTCTCGCCTTCCCCCCCCCCTTTTCCCCCGGTGGCCGGATGGTTCGTCTGGTTGGCCGGCCCCTTCGGCATGACCGCCTATCCGGGCATTTTCCTCCCTCTTGGAGCCCGCTGCCTCTCCCTTCATCTCCGCCACCCTGGTCGGCCGGGGTCCGCCTGGCCTATACAGCCGAGCGGCTTCCCCCCTCCCTCTCCATTCCTTCCCCCATCCCCATCCCCTCGGCGTCGCTGCCGCCTGCGCCACCGGGCGAGGCGTCGGGCGCCTCCCCCTCCACCGGCGCCCCCCCAGCCGCTCCCCCGACCTCCCTCGGCCCTCCGTCGGGGTCGAGACTCACTCCGCCTGGCCCTCAGCCGGGGTCGAGTCTAGCTCCCCCCTTCCCGACGTTCCCTCCGCTCGTCGCTCCTCTTTCGTGGCCAGAGTCTCCCCAGCCCACCTCTCCCGTCGTTCCTCCCCTCACGGCAGCGCCCCCCTTCAGCGGCGGCCAATTTCCTCTCTCTTCAGTGGCCGACGCCAAAGCTCCCCCCGGCAACCGTCAGGCTTGGTGAGGCATTTGCTCTCCCAGCTCCGCCGGCGCCTTCCCCCTCGCAGGCTTCGGTGGCCGCCTCCTCTCCGGTCTTGACGCAGCGGCCCTCAGCAGCTTCCTCCCCGGAGGCGAGCGTCGACGAGCCGTACGCCGTCCGCGCCCTTTCCCCCGCCCCGTTCTCCGGCGGGTCCGGAGTCCACCCCCAGCCTTCGCCCCTCGCTTCCGTCTCGGAGCCCTTGTCCGCCTCGGTTCTCCAGCGGGTGACACCCCCTCCCTCTGCCCAGTTCACTCCTCCGACGACTTCGACATCCCTCTTCCACCTCCGGTTTGAGCCCCTTCGGCGCTCCCTCCGCCGCGTGAAGTAGGCCCCCCTCCTCCTCCGCCCGGAGCCGCCGTAGCTCTCGACAGCCTCCGGCGCGGCACCCTCCGGCGTTTCTTCTTCCCCCCTCCCTCGTCGGATCCTCGGCCTCCCTGCCGGTGCTCACCGACCCCCGCCTCCTCCGTCGCCTCCCGCTCCGTGCGACGTGCCGACTCTGTTCTGGCGGTAGGCACCTCTGGGCGTCGGCCGGAGTCGGCCCTCCCCTCGAGTCCCTCTTCTCTTCCCCCTCCTATTTCCCCTCATCCCCTTCCGTGCGCCGCCCGCCCGGTCCGGCCCCGGCGACCGCTGGCGTCCCTCCCCGGTCTCCCTCGCCTCCTCCCTCCCCCTCTTCGGCAGGACCCCCCGCCGGCCTCCTCCACCGGTCCCCCCCGCCTCTCCCCTCCGGGCTGGTTCCATCGCCGGAGCCCCGCCCCCCCTCGGCTTCCCCCCCGTCCCTCTCGGCCTTCCCATCGGCCTGCTCACGGGGGGCCCGAGGCCTCGAGCCACGCGCCCTCATCGGGCCGCGCGCCAACGTTTCGGGCAGAGCGCCCCTTGGGCTGCGTGCCCAGATCTGACCCCCCCTTTTCGGGCAATGGACCCGGTTTGACCGTTTTTTCAAATTTTGAATTTTTTTGTGTTCGATTTTTCATCAACAGAACCCAAAAAAAAAAAACTAATCAGAAGAAGTAGAAGAAGTTAGGATCTTTCTTTTGGGTCCTCACATCATTTTGTAGAAACTTGGGCTATCTCCCGGTTTCACCTCCCCATTTCCCTTTTCAATGAAGGCTATAGCCATTATTATATATATATATATATATATATATATATATATATATATATATATATATATATATAGGGGAGAGCATCGGTTCGGTTCGGTTCGGTTCGGTCCAGACCGAATCGAAGACTCCAAAACCGATCAACCCGAAAATCGAAAATGGGTAAACCGAGAACCGAACCGAATGCTTGTAAACCGTTCAAAACCGAACCGAATTTGAAGTTCGGTTTTTCGGTTCGGTTCGATTTTGTGGGCCAATTGGGCCGGGCCTAAAAAAACACATCCAAAAAATTGCAGTGCAGTAAAAATTCATCTTATTGGTGCCCAAAAAATATTTAAATTATGGCTGGAACTGGAAAAATATTTAAAAACACATCCACAATATGGCTGCGCTATACAATAATCAGCTCTCCCCTACTGCTCTCCCCTACTGAGTTATAAAAAAAAGAAGGAAAAATGCTGAGTTCTACAATAAAAATGCTGAGTTATACAATAATAAGCTATACAAGACTACAAGTCAGTGACTGAGCTATACAATAAAAAGAAATAATATTGGTCCACACTCCACAGCATATTGGTAGTCCACAACATATTGGTCCCAACCCCTTTTCCTGCACAAGACGATAAAAAGAAGGAAAAAAAAAACTAAAATGTGGCTCAGATAAGGCTTATTTATGCATCATAGTTGGATGCATGTAGTATCAGTTCTCGTATTCTCAATCCAACATCATCATTGCCACTTTCTTCTCAAATATGTTAGTACAATTTTAAGGAAAAAATAAACAAATTAACCTCATAGATAGATCATAGATATACCAACTAAATGGCTGCATTAAATGCCTCGCCAACAGCTGTACATTTCAGTAAGTGGCTGCATAAATGCCTCGCCAATGTCACACTTCCAAGTTCCAACTCCAAGTTCCAACCTCCCATTGTCCCAATGGAATAGACAAGCTGCAGTAAACAATAATACAAGAAGCAGCATGCCAGCAGCAGTGAAAACTATAAAGAATGAAAGAAGCAGCAGTAATGAAATCAATGAAGAATGAAAGAAGAATGAAAGAATGAAAGAAGCAGCAGTAAAGAATGAAAGAAGCGGCATTTTCTTCCAACTCCAAGTTCCAACCTCCCATTGTCCCATTGTCTCCAAACGTAACATTTCAGTGAAGAATGAAAGAAGCAGCAGTAAAGAATGAAAAAATCCCAACAACAACAACAACTGCAGGCTGCCTGCAGCAGTAATAACAAGTAATAAATTCTAACAACAGCAGTATAAACAACAACTGCAGTATAAAGTATAAACATCCCAACTGGGAATAACTCCCAAGTGATAAATTCTCCCAATCCAACCAACAAGTAATAAATTCTCCCAATCCAACCAACATCCCAACTGGGAATAACAACAACTGCAGTATAAAGTATAAACATACCAGCAATAAATTCAAGGCAAGCAATAAATTCTCCCAACTCCCAACTGTCGATTAACAACAACTGCAGCAACTCCCAACTGGGAATAACTCCCAAGTGACCAACTCCCAACAACAACATGTCAACAACAACTGCAGCAAGTAGGTAATAGACCAGACATGAAATAATGTCTCCCAACATCCCAACATGAAATAATGTCTCCCAAAAAATAGGATTGCAAGTAGGTAACAACAACTGCAGTAGGACTGTAGTACTAGTAGCAGACTAGCAGTAAATGTAGCACCAAAAAATATTACAAATTATGTCTCCAAGTTTCAAACTAAGAGTTTGTTCCCAAATTAAAATAGTGTAAATACTCAAACCTCACTTGTTGACGTTGTTGATTCCACCGTTAACTTGCCCAATTCTAAATGAAAAATGAAATCAATGAAGAAGTTAAAATACATACAAGAAGATATGGAAATAATACTATAAAGAAGAAATTTAAAATTACCCATTTCAACTTTATATATGTCTTCAAAGTCCTCTTCAATAATGGATACTATGGGTCGATCGGAAGGCCCTCGAAACCAATCTTGACAACAAATGAGACCTTGAACAATTTTTGGAGTCAAAGAGCTTCTATATGAATCAATCATCTTCAATAGGATATTCGCCATTCTCCGTTAGTTCTACTTTGAACCATGGATCTTGTCCGGCGAATCTCTCAAAGGCACTTTCAAACTTTTGTGCCGTGTCCAACATCAAAAATGTCGAGTTCCAACGAGTGCTCACATCAAGACACAACATTTTTTTGCTTTGTATCTTTTCGGCTTCAACACACTCCTTGAACTTTTGAAAGCGACTTGGAGAATGTCTCACATACCTTACCGCATTTCGAACACGAGCAACCGATGGAGACATCAATTTCAAGCCGTCAACAACAACAAGATTAATGATGTGTGCAATGCATCGCATGTGTAAATACTTGCATTGTAGAATGCTATTTCCCCAATTCTGAATTTTCTTGCTTAAATAAGAAATAGCAACATCATTGGAGCTCGCATTGTCAACCGTTATAGTGAATATTCGATCAATACCCCACTCTAGCAAGCACTTCTCTACCGCTTTCCCGATGGCTTCCCCTTTATGACTTGTAATTGGACAAAAGTTTATAATCTTCTTCTTCAACTCCCAATCTTCATTTATGTAGTGTGCCGTAAGACACATATAGTTGACTTTTTGCAACAATGTCCAAGTATCCGTCGTAAGACAAACCATTTGCTTGGATTGTTTAAAGTATGTTTTTAGCTTACTCTTTTCAATAGAGTACATTTCATAACAATCCCGAGTCACGGTCCATCTTGACGGAATACGAAAACTAGGACATGCTACATTCATGAAGTGTCTAAAGCCCTCACACTCCACAAATCGAAACGCAAGTTCGTCAACGATAATCATATTTGTCAAGGCCTTTCTCACCTCGTCTTGGTTAAATTTTCAGCTAGTTAGTATTTTGTCCTTTCCCTTCGCAATTGATTGCAAGTTGAGAATTGTTTGACTAGAATCATTATTCTTTGGATTTAGTGGACATGCATTCCAGTGATTTCTCACATTACTAGTCCCATTAAGTTTACTATGCCAATGATACTCTTTTCCGCAATGATTGCAACTTGCTTTTGGACGACCTTCCGTATCAAGAAATTTCTTGAAATCTTTCCAATGCGGAGCTCTTTCCTTCGTAGGCTTTCTTGAAACTCGAAGCCTCGAATTAGGATTGGATATAGGCTCATTTGTTGCTTGAGAGCTAGTTGGTGGTTGAGGATCGCCTTCTTGCGACATCTAAAACAACAATTTGTACATTGAAATATTGAATATACAATATATAAATAACAAATGAAAACATCACACAATTTGTACTTCAATTAAAAAATCAAGAAATACGCACATTGCATGAATATGATGTTGTTGCCATTGATTGGATGGGTGTTACCTATTCAACATCACACAATTTAATATGAGTAACCTACTAAGTTACCTAGCTACCTAACCCTAACCCAATATACCAAAATAACCCAATCTACATAAGTAATCCTTAAATGCCAAAAACTGAAGATTCTGTACATCCAATCAAATGTTCCAAAGTGCAAAAATATTATACATAGTGCACTGATAACTGCAAAGCCTATAATTGCAATTTGATCAGATAGTGCACTGCAAACTGCAAAGCAAACATAGTGCACTGCAAAGCATTAAACAAAGTGCTAAAACATTAAAAATGTCTACTGCAGAGCCTACAAAATGCACTGCAAACTGCAAAGTGCAATGTTCCAACTTCCAACTCCAAGTGCAATGTACCAACAGTCAACAGACATTAAACATACAGCATTAAACATGCTGCATTAAACATTAAACATGGCACATTAAACATTAAACAAATGAAAACATCACACAAAAATGCTATCAGAAACAAACATGCTGCATTAAACATTAAACATGCTGCTATCAGAAAATTAAATCAAGTAGCATTAAACATTAAACATGCTGCTATCAGAAACAAACAAACATTAAACATGCTGCTATCAGAACATTACAAAACATGCTGCCCTATGAGAAACAAACATGCTATAACAGTCAACACTAAACGAAAATTAACATGCTGCAAGAGTCAACAGTCAACACTAAACTCAACAGACATTAAACATGCTGCCCGAAAATTAACAAACATGCTGCTAATATCAACAGACATGAACCAAAATTTTAAACCACCAAATATTCAGAAAATTACGAAAGAAAGGGGTCCAGGAAGAACAATGGATAGATGATACTTACAGTGAGTGAGAACGAACTTCTGTTCAATGTCAACAAGATTCCTAATATCGAGAGATGAAGACAACAGCACAACAAGAGCAAGGGGCCAGATTTAGGTTAGATTCCTCTAGATCTAGGCTAGATTTCTAGCACATGCACGAAAGTGAACAAATAATTAGAAAATACAAAATAAAAAACACAAATCTTTGTACAAACAAAATAAAATACACAGATCTAGGATTATTTCTTACCAGATTAGGGCTAGATCTCGTTAGATCTAGCTTAGCTCGAGAGTTAGGGTTCTCGACAGAGATCTAGGATTTCTCGATAGCCCAGATCTCGAGAGAGAGAGAGAGAGAGAGAGAGAGAGAGAGAGATAGTACGAGAGACTCAGAGAGGGAGAGATTTGCCTCTTAGAGTTAGGGTTAGGGTTCTCTGCTGTGCGAGAGAGGGAGAGCAACAGCCGGCGGCGAGAGAAAGTTAGGGTTAGGGTTCTCTGCTGTGCGAGAGAAGGATCGAGAGAAAGTGAGACTGAGAGAGAGAGAGAAATTTAGGGCTGAGCCTGAGGCCCTGAGCGTTGAATGTTTTATATAAGCCAGGGTTACTTTAGTAATTTCATAAATAAAAAAAATATATTCGGTTTTCGGGTCGGTCGGATAACCGAACCCAATAACCGGTTGCCGACCCGAAAACCGAATTATTAATATTGCAGACCCGATTGTCGCCCCGTTAAGTTTCAATCCGAACCGAATGGCCAGTTCGGTTCGGTTCGGCCCGGTTTACGGTTTTGGAACCATATATTGCTCACCCCTAATATATCCCTTTTCAATGAAGGCTATAGCCATTATTATATATATATCAATGCTCACATAAGATGATATAATGACTCATTTAGTAAAATTGTTTTTCACTTGTTCCTTTTATGTAAACGGACATGAATTTGAGACAGTGCTTTTTTTACGAGTTTTTTGGGACGTTTGGTATACGGTATATAGCCGTTCTATATTTCCGGAAATCAAATTCCACGGAATTAAATTTTCTGGAAAATTACATTCCCATATTTGGTGACAATATAAATATTTTCGGGAAAAAAATAATAATAACGAAAAAAATGAACAAATATAAAAAAAACGGGTAAACACGACAAAAAATCGGTAAAAAACGAAAAAAATGGTAAAAACGATAAAAACGACAAAATAACAAAAAACGACAAAAACGATGAGAAACAACAAAAAATCGGTTAAAACGACAAAAATGACCAAAAAGCGACAAAAAATGTATAAACGACAAAAAATAACAAAAAAGGGCAAAAATGACAAAAATAACCAAAACACGACAAAAACAACATAAAATCGGTAAAAATGACAAAAAACCCAAAATGCGACAAAAACGACAAAAACAACAAAAAATCGGTTAAAACGACAAAAAATGACAAAAAAATCGGTTAAAAACGACAAAAAAAGTTTAAAAACAACAAAAAATCGGTTAAAAAAATAATAATAACCAAAAAGCGACAAAAACAAAAAATAATCGATAAAAACGACAAAAAAGACAAAAAATCGGTTAAAACGACAAAAAATAACCAAAAAGCGACAAAAACGACAAAAAATCGGTAAAAGCGACAAAAATGACAAAAAGGCCATAAAATCAGTAAAAATGACCAAAGAGCGACAAAAACGACAAAAAAGACAAAAAATCGGTAAAAATAACAAAAAAGCTACAAAAACGACAAAAATTGACAAAAAAGCAACAAAAGGACAAAATTGGGTAAAAACGACAAAAAATAATCAAAAAGTGAAAAAAAAGACAAAAAATGGGTAAAAACGACAAAAAAATCGCTTAAAACGACAAAAATTGGTAAAAACGACAAAAATTGACAAAAAAGCGATATAAACGACAAAACATAATCAAAAGTGACAAAAAAGATAAAAAAAAATGGGTAAAAAACGACAAAAAATTGCTTAAAACGACAGAAAATTGGTAAAAACAACAAAAAAGCGATAAAAGTGACAAAAAAGAAAAAGAAAAAATGTTCAAAACTAATCAAAATTGATCAAAAAAGAAGAAAAAAATTTAGACAATTTTTTTTCTGCCTGGGCAAAAAAAAAATACCCACCTATTCTCAAGGAATAGAATTCCCATGTTTTGTGGGTAAACTATTTACCCGGATATTTATAATTTTCGGGAATAAATTTTTTATAAGCCAAATAAACGTGGTAATAGATTTCCATCTTAATTTTTTTTCGGGAATAAAAAAAATACCCCGTACCAAACGCCCCCTTTAAGGTTTTTTTTAAAACAAAGGGTAATATTTTTAATTTTGTTCTCGGCTCGGCATCCAAAAACTAGGAACCAACTCTGAGCATTTCGTTTGGTTCGGAAAAAGGAAAGGAAAGAAAATTAATTCCTTGGTGTTTTTTTCCTTTATAAAATTACACTTTCCACCGGAATTTTTTTTTTTCCGGTGTTTGAAAATATTACAGAAATTGGAAGAGAAAGTGAATACTTAAATATTGAAAAATGAATCTTTCATTAGATGGATGAAATTATTTTTCTTCTAATTTTTTTTCCGTTCGAAATCACTTTTATTTTTTCATCAATTCTTTAAGCACCCAAACATAAAAAAATATTTTTTTTACTACTCCATTATTCGACAACCAAATGAATGAGTAGTAGAGCTCAGAAAGAAAGTGAGAACAACTAAATCCAAATGAGCTTTTGCTAATGTCACAGTCTGAAGAGGGAAATCCTGCCATGCTCTACGTGTAGTGTAGGTGACCGAGCTAGAATGGTGTAGTCGGTGGTCACACTCACAGAGTTGAAAGTTAAGTTATGCTACCAACTGGTCTGGTCCCCCTTCCACCTCACAAACAGTTGATTTGGACAATTTTGAAGAACGGAGCTGCTAGGTTTTCTAGTTTGTAACTATGGATGTGATCGTTGGCCGACGTGGCGGTTGGTTATTGACCCTCTAGTCTGAATAGAATCTGAAGATAGCATGGAAGATCAATGGCCGACTGTCACGTCGACTGATGGTCACGTTCATAATTATAAATCGTGGACAAAATTTCATTTTCGTTTGAAGAAAGATGAGAGGCTCTTCCTCTGCTTCCCATGCTAGAGAAAGTCACCTAAGTTCGTTTCCCAATCGCTGGCAGGCTTATGGTTGCCTAAAGCTCGTTCTTCTTTTTCTGTTCAAGGCTTCAATTTCCCTACAGTTTTCATAGATAATATGCATCAACACCTTGATTGCCTCCACATTTTCTCTCAATATGACTTGGATTTGAAAGTGACAATCAGGATCTAGGTCCTCTGATATATACAAATACACTGAACCAGCACAACCCAGTGGCCTAGAGTTCATTTTTGTCAAACTTGTGCGAGATGTTCACTATTCCACTTAAGATTGTCGCGCGTGAAACTAGTGGTCAAAATTTATAGGGACGTTCATCATTCCACTCAAGATGAAAATCACAGCTGTTTTAGTTTCACACGTGACAGCCCCTTTGTTAGTGCCGGGACACAATTTTTCGTTGGAAAATTGAGAAGATGAAACAATTCTAAAAACAATATTACAACGCAACACTTCTAGAAAGGTTGTGCAAGTATAACGAAGATCTAAGAAGATCCGTTATAGCAGCATATGATATTACGAGAATCTAAAAAGATTTCGTAATCCACAGCAGCGAAGAAGATGAAGATGACATGCGATTGATAGATGAATATTCTGCTGGGGTGAATGATCACCGTTGCTCAAAGCTAAATTCATCCCACACGAATAGCTTCCAGGAACCAGCAAATTCGTCGAAGAACTTTGGAACACTCCTGCTCTTCTGACTCCTCGGATCGTACACGGACTCCCGTGCAAAAGCAACGCTGGTGCAACACTTCTCTTCTCTCTCAAGACTTCTGTTTGCTTGTGTTAAGAAACACTTGTAAACTTGTGTAACTCTCTGTATATGCCTGTATATTGCCTGTGAGAGAGAAGAGACCTTTTACAGACCCGAGTAGCAACATTCCGGTTAGCACAACATTCGAGACATGGTAATAACCACTCCGAACGTGCAATAACCGCTCAGATCATGCACATGCACGATCTGAAGCAAGTTGCGCACCTCGCGCACCCCGCGCGTCTTGTACACCACGCGCTGAATGCGCACTGAGCCACTTGCGCGCCCTGCGCACCCTGCGCCACCCGCGCAACTGGGCGCGCACCTAGTCGTGCAACCTGGGCCGCGCAACGTGGCAGTGCACCTGGCCGCGCAACATGGCCTACGCAACCTGGCCGTGCAACCTGACAGCGCGTCTGGCCGCACAAGTGGCTCGCGCAACGAGCACAATTTAAGCGCACTATGCGTCTAGCGACGATGCTAACGTGCTAAGTGCAAAGTGCGCCAACAAAATGCCACAATACACCTCATGAGCCCATGAGCCCGAGTCCGAGTCCGAGTCCGAGTCGCTAATGGAAATAAATTTTCCAAGAACAAAAAGCATGAATGCTTTCAATTGTTGATTTAGCCTTTTTTTCATTAGAAAAATAACCCCATATGGCACACCCATGTGCACCTCCACACCACATGTGCATCTCTAAAAGAGCATAGCTAATATATAGAGATACAACTCCTTTGACCTAGCCGATGTGGGACTAAAAAGTTCCAATAAAAAGGCCAAAAACCCAACAATCCACCACATATCTCTATATATGGGTATAAGTGTTTCCCACAGTAACTGTCCATCATGCATTAGGAGAGATGTCGCTGACGACTTGAATCTTCCAGCATGGTTCAAACAACAGACTATAATACAAGAATGGACTAAGCCTTGAATTCTGCACCATAGCTGAAATTCTTCCCACTCACATACTGTAGTTACATGTGCTTCTGGCTTGCACATTAAAGGCCCTGTGCCAGCCTGGTTTCAGTGTATAATATTGGACGTCTACAAATTTACCCTCAAGAGATGACCTGAGATCTTTGTCCATACACTATAGGTGAGTTCATTATAAAGATACATGGCATGAAACCCTTTGCGCTTCCCTTGCGGTGCTACGCCGTTATGACATGGCTTAAGGCCGAGGTCTTACCCCGTAACGGGAACCTCATCGTAGTGTCATACTACTGTAGCATGAGGCCACCACCTCTTTGTAGTGCCAAACTACCCAGTATGAAGCCTTAGGCTCCCTTGCAGTGTTACGCCGCAACGACATGGCTTGCAAGGCCGAGACTTTATCCCTAACCGGGTACCTCATCGTGGTATTGTGCCACTGTAACATAAAGAATATAACATCCAGTTTGCTAAATGAGGGTAATTTTGAAATTTTATGTTTTTAATTATTAAATTATGATATTTTAATCATAATATGATTTTTGGTGATTTTTATCATTTAAAAACTATTTTTAAATCATGACTTGTGATTTTGATGTGCAGCTAGTGGAACCCTAGAGACTGTCTACCCTAGAGCCTAACCATGTGATTTGGAACATCTAATTATCATTTTTAGCCTAGGGGTAATCTAGTCATTTGACTTATTAGAATTTTTGATTTATTTATTGGATGGACGGTTGTTGATTTTGACTTTGCTAGTTAAGACTTTGTAGACTAACCTAGGTGTTGACCCTAACTATGGTGACTAGATTAGCATGGTGAGACCCTAATCTAACTTAAGTCGACTTGGTTTTGACTTGAGTGATTTAGCTTTTGAGAAAATTAGGAAGGATTTTAATGTTGGACTTAAGGCTAAGGTAGAGAGCCCATTGCTCATGTGACTTAGTCCAAAGTCCACTAACTAGAAACCCTAACCCTAATTTTATCCTTTAGGACCAGCCACTTAGGGCTCCCAACCCTATAAAGTCATCTCCTCCATGTTCTTGTCTTTTTTTTAATGATTCAACATTTTGAAGAAAGAGGTAATGTCATTTCTTCCCCAGTCCCTAGATTCTTCAATTTTAATCCTTTTTCACTCTAATCTTTTGCTTATGATCCTAATCTAGCCCTATTTTGTATTCATGGAGAGAAATCTCAGGTTCAAATCAATTTCGAGATTTTGGCTAGCAAGGAGAACCCCACACTTGAAGCTTCTCTTGAGATCGACACCTATAGGTAAAACCCTCATAATCACCATTAGATTTTGATTTTTTTGCATGAGTGCATAGCCCTAGGAGTCCCCTAGCTGCTAGCATAGGTTTGGTGTCGAGTTATGTCCATTTCGTGTCCGTATCAGACACGTATCATAGTGTATGTGTAGGTATTTGTTAAAATGTCACATAGGACTTTATTTTTTATTTTTGAAAAACTAATTACATAGAAACCTAGGTTTATATGTGTATGATAAATTTTGTGAAGACTGAAATTGATTTTGTGTCGTATTCGTGTCAGAATTGGACACGCATACACACGCACAGTCCCGTGCACATGCCCTGCTGCCCGTGTCCCAGTTCGCCGCGAACACGACACTTCGTGACCCAAATTTTTGTGTGAGCCTTCCCTAGATGACTGACACGAGGCCCACAAATTTTCATGGGATTTTGTTTAGTGGTTTGGGAGCAATCCCACGCGCACAGATCACGCACTGTTGCACACGCACTGTACGCGGACAGGGCCCTCTGATACGGCCTTCGCGTCTAGACACGGCGACACTTGGACACCATTCAGGGTATCGAACCCCTAGACCTAGACCCCCTCTACCCTCTGACACGTGCACGTGACCCATGATTCACTGTGTCGTGTCCTAGGCTAGTCGACACTTCAGCACGAGGCTTGGGTTGCACTGTGTGCACTGTTTCAGGTTTTGGCAATTTAGGACACTTCGTGTCCAGTTCCCTGGACAAGAATAGACCCTATGACACATGTACTTGTGGGGTATACTCTGCCTACCCTGTTTGGAGTTATATTTGAGTTGTGTTCGATTTGATAATTCGAACAGTGGTTGATACTTGAACCTGAGAGTTCGGGTTTGAGTTTATTTGTTCTTAATTTTGATTGGTATACTCACTGTGATGTAGGTTTGTTATGGAATTTGGTTTAAGATTTTATGCATTAGGAGTTCATGAGATTTTGTGTGTATCAGGATGGGGATTTCGAATGTGAGTTTTGATGGAAACTAGGGATTCTAAATAGTTTACTGAAGTTGATTTTATCCTCATATTTTTTATTAACAGTTTGGAGTTTCAGTTCTTTCCTTGTTTTTTTGTTTAGTTTTCATTGGACTTGAACATGGTTGTTGAGATTCATAGGTAAAATTTATATTTATAACATTGTTTCATGTATGAGTTAAGGATATAGGGGTTAACTGAGAATGGTTCACTGTCTAATTCCTGAGATTTCAATGTTTATCACACACTCACATACACCATTTCATTGACCCATTTCCTGTATGCACACATTGAACACACTTGTGATACTCCCCATTTTCTGAACACTTTTGACACTTCACTCACACATACAAAACTGGAACCCGAGACTCAAGTTCCTGCTAGAACCTGAGAATAGATAATTAGGAATTGGATTTTTTGATTTACATTGCAACCTGAAAATTATGCACACTGTTGTTTATACACATATGTAGTTAGTTTAGAATGTTAGAGGATTTAGTTCATAATTGCATTAGGTTTTATTGGCAATAAACTGTTAACTGAATATACTTTGGACTGATTTTGACACTCCACCTCACCCCCTTTTCTATTGCACTATCATGTTTGAACACACACAAACTGAGAATGGATGTATCAGGAAACCTGAGATGGGTTAAAAACTGAGAAATTTGTTTGATGTAGTTGATACTTGATTAGTTGATGAGAAGAACTGAGATGAGTTCTCTCCTAAAAATCTGAGATTGTAGGCTATTTTCTGAGAATTGGCACATTGATTTGTGGATACTTAAAACCTGTGATCGAGCACACAGTATAGATGAGACCCTATGCATACACAATGGTACACACACAAACCCAAAAATCCATATACACTGCCATCTACACTGTCCTGTTAACTTTTTTGACATACACACACAGGTAACATGTCACCCACACATTTCATTGCTTTAAATGACTGAGAACAATGTATCTACACACACATGTATATGCTCCATTTACACACACACACTGTTGTGAACCTGAACCTGGAACCTATGACTGAAATCTGGGAACACTTTTGCCACTCACCTATACACACATATGTATACACTTGCACACTATCACTAAACTGAGAACCCTATTGACACACTACAAAAACCTGAGAATTACACACTTTTGCACACCTGAAAACTAAGAATGAGTTCACTCACATAATGTTCACTCATACACTCATGATTAAAAACTGAGATTGACACACATTGCACTCTCAAACACTCACTCACTCACCCATGCCACACACAGGAACCTAAGTGCACTAATGCCACATGACACACACACACATATGTATTGTTTCCCATCTTCTATATGTCTATAGGTTACATATATATATATATATATATATATATATATATATATATATATATATATATATATATATATATATATATATATATATATATGTTGTTAGGGTTATATACTAAAAGCATCACTTTTGTAGTAACCTTATTTTCTTAAATTTTGAATGAGAATCATATGGGCAAATGTTTGCATATTGTATTTGTTGCAAGTGTTAATACAAATGTCTGATATTCTATATTGTGATATTCTATATTGTAGATAATATGGTGTGTGGTGTCACACAGAAGATCATATTATCAGTTTCCTATGGAGTATATAAATAGTTCACAACCTAGATGGACTTGGACAATCTATTGGAAAGGTTGTAGTGTAATCTGGTATTAGTCTATCTTGACTATAGGTTTACACTAGTACACTTTGTGTGTATTGAACATGACCACTTGAGGTTGTTCTCTTTGTACTGACTACATAAGAGAACAAACACCTCTGTTATTATGGATGCTTGTGCTCTTAATCCTGATATAATAACGGACATATATATGCAGTGTGCATTACTTTGACTCATAAAAGAGTGAGATTCATTATGGATCAACAACCTCTATGAATTGGGTAATAACATTGTATGTATGATGGGCTGTTGATTATAAATGGAATCCATGTCCCGATACATCGGGTTGATGATGTCCTCTTAAGGAGCTCATAAGGATTGTCATGTAAACCCTGCAGGTGGAAATATCCGACATGACAAATAAAATTGAGCGGTACTACTTAAGGATAAAAGATGTCGAATCAATATAGTTGTCAGTAACTTAATTTGATCGACGGACATACGATATCTTAACATGGGGAGCCAAACGAGCATATAATAAAAAGAGCCCACAAACATAATTTGGGATTAGGGAGGTAGTGCAACAATAGCTCATTAGTGGACCGAGCTATTGTTAATGGGCCTGGATTGTGTGTTCGGGTTGAACACGGGATATCCAGATCCGTTAGGAGGCCTAACCCTAATTTCTCCTCATGGTCCCTGCCGTAGCCTATATATATCCTTTATTCTCTGGCCGCCATATTACTGATCAGAAATCTGAAACTTTCTCTAAATTCGTGATTCACGTAAGGAGAGAAAGAGAGGGCTGCCAAGGAGAAGAAAATGTTGGGAGATCGTCGCCTACACGACGTCCAACTCGAGGAAGGAATACGTGCAAAAGATCTTGGGGTCGTCCGCTCGAGATTGCCAGGAATTACTTGTCTCCTTTCCGCCGCAGGTATAATTCGTGAACCCTAGTTTCCGCCTATGAAGGGTTAGAACACGTATTAGATCTGTTTAACTTTCTATCGATCAATACGCACACCAAAGGAAGGGTCCTGGGAATCCCCAGTTCCATCATATGTAACCTTGTGGGGTAATGTAATATGGATATTGCATTGTCTATGTAAATAGTATGTATATAGATATATGAAATTGATATGTGTGTGTTGCCTATACCAATGTATATGGCATATGGCCTGTGTGGTATAGTCTAGGGTATATGGAGTGTATACACATGAGTGTTGGTTTGTGTTAGATTGTGTGACTTGTGTATGGTGTGTACATGCTAGCCTAGGCTTGGTTAGGCCTAGTGAGACTTGTTAGACTTGTTTGGGCTAGGACTTGACCTAGCCTTGACTAGTACAGTTGACTAGAGTTGACCAAGTGTTGACTTTAGCCTAGTTTGACCTAGACAGCATGCAGATGCATTGTAGATTATATTTATCATCCCCTGTATACATCTTGACTTGTGTTGATCTAACTAGGAGTCAGGTATATCATCTCGGACAATATATTTACTTCAGATATTCAGATACCAGGCGAGTACATTCTCTGATCATTTCATAACTTGCTTAGAATTATATTCCTGCTCTAGTTTACCTCATTTGATGCTGTCACGATATTATTACGGATTGGTACTATATAAATCCCTATATTGAGATGTTATCCCCCTCGGGAGCATCGGATACATTATGTCGTATGTTTCATGTACATCATATATTCCTCGCTCTCATGTTATTCATGTTTCTCATGTGCTTCATGCTCGTTCATGCATGCTCGTGTACTCTCATGTGCTCTCATGTTCGGTCATGTTTCTCATGTATCTCATGTATAACCTATACTTCATGTGTACTCATTTATGAGCCCTCATGTAAATTTCATGTGCACCCATTTATGGGCCTTCATGTAAATTTCATGTGCACTCATTTATGAGCCCTCATGTATACTTCATGTGCACCCATTTATGGGCTTTCATATAAAAATCATGTGCGTAACATAACTTGTTTGGATCATTGTGTATTGATTGGAGTATAGGAGAGTATAAATAGTTATGTGAACAATTCCCAAGTAGTATAACTATGTGCGCCTCTTTAGTATAGTCATGTGCAAATCTAGCCGTTCACATGTCGACTTTGTACTCTAAATCACTAATCACTGGTAGCTCTCTACTTATAGTAGATATTTCTATTACAGTTCTCTCTCTGTTTACATCATGTATTTTCTTTCAGTTTTATGTATCGTACTCTCTTACATGTTTATATTTTTTAACCTGTTATGATCTGCGTGAGATGTATTGTGCTCGCTCCCGTCCTGACTGGACCTGTTGAAAATTTTACAGAGGATGATGAGGAACCCTGTACCCCTTACTTTGGAGCTTGCCTAGATGACACTCGCGACCTGGACCCCTGGGGAGGTTCAGGCAGCTGCTGAGGACGATACCTTGCATAGTGTAGATAGCTTAGACTGTTCTTCTTTTCATGTTTGGTTGTTGTTCATGATTTCAGAGTTGTATATTTTAGAAATATTGAGACTGGTAGTTGTTAACTTTGATTATTTCACTTCTTGTTGTACCTCAGTTGAGGATTTCTTTATCTATTTTCATCGTGCTATATTCTATCTTAGATTGTGATTGAGTTGTACCTCTGTGTTTGGCCTCCTTTTTGAGAGTATTTCATGTTATGTTAGTTGTAGTTCATGACCTAGAACAGCGTTCTACCGCCGACACTACGGCGTAGGCTGGGCGCTGTTACGTACTCGTACTCTCGTAGTGGGTACGGGTCGTGACAAAAAACTCCTCCTCTTTGTAGTGCTGACTACCCCCCTTTTTATTTTAACATACAATATTAGGCTAACTGCCTATTTGCGGTACTACGCAGCTGTGACTTGGCTAGCAAGGCCGAGGCATTACCCTATGCCTGGGAACCTCATGGTGGAGTCACCCCACAGTAGCATAGATTTTCACTCCTTGTAGTGCTGTACAACCGTACTTCCTGTAAAGCACACCATGCATTCACTCTGCCTGAGAACTCATTAAGGCATTTAAGCCAACCTTCCCACAGGATCCGTTTTTCCCAGAAAACAACAGTAGACAACAGTGGTTGTAGATCCGTAACCTCTTTATGCCCAATAGAACGTACCTACCGTTCTTGATATTCTTCCGATTAGTGTTCCTCCCTTGAACCAAAAGCTTGATGCCTAGTAGATTTCTCTTTGAACTATTAGCATAAAACTTTATGATAGGAATACAATAATACAATATCAAAATACCTTCAAGCTCATTTTACAAGCTGTATCGTCAACCAGCTGGCACTTGAGGCCCTTGGTGAACAGATCCGTCAAGTTCTCCTGACTCCGAACATCAATCACTGCAATAACACCTCTCTTGATAAGATCATGTACTGTCCTGTGCTTCAACCGCACAGTCCTCTTCTTTCCGTTGAAGAGGTCATTTGATACCGCCGTCACAGTCGCCTGGTTGTCGCAGTATATCTGTCATTTGATGCCGCCGTCGCAGTCGCCTGGTTGTCGCAGTATATCTATCACTTCCCGTTTAGTATTTATCATGAATTTGTTCTGTATTTAAATTCTTTAATTTCGTGCTTATTAATTTCCTGTATTTTATTTTTTGCTTTTGCTTTAGCTCTTGGTTTAGTCTGTTCATTAAACAATTTGGTTTAGCTTGGTTCATCATGATAAGGAGTGGATGTCTTAGATCTTGTAGGAAAGAATGGATGGTGGAGATCTTGACTTAGGCTAGATATTAATACTTCTTTACTTTTCTCTCTTCATTACACTCTCATTTACTTCTTCTTCAACCTCCATTACTCTTCCACTAACCTAAGAGAGCTAGACAAGTACAACTTGTTTCTTGATGGATCTCCAATTTTGTTGTTCCATTGTCTTCCTCTCGAGATTCTTAGACACTCTTGTACTTAACATTTTTAATTTCCATGGCTCATTTCTTGTAGATCTAAGTTTGTTGCATTTCGGATTTCTTGGGTTTTGATCTAACTCTGTTATTTTTAAGTTTTGATGGTTCTATATTGTAGAGAATTTTGTTCTGTCCCATTTTGACCTATGAAAGTCTGGATTCTGACCCTAAATGAAGGTTTAGGGAAGCTTGGAAGCCATAGATTCTATGGTTCTTCTTCTCGAAAAATTGGAGAAGAAGAACAGTACTTGACTGCATGGCTTTTCATGCGACAAGTTTTTCCCCTGGCCGAATGGCCTTAGCCGTACTGCTCTTTACAGGCCTGGCCGCAGGAACCCATTTTTCCCTGCCGTATATGCATGTAGTTATTCAGCCGCATAAGGCCCGAACTCCTTTTATCCGCATAAGACTCCATTTCTTGCCGCGTGGTTCAAGTTAGCCTCAGCCGCATGAGACTTTTCTCCTCGAGCCGCATGAGACTCGGTCTCTTGAGCCGCATGAGACTCAGTCCCCCTTGGCCGCTTAAGCACGACACTTGGTTCATTGCCGCATGAATCTTCTTAGCCGCATAGCTCTTAACGCATGGCCCACAGCCGCATGAGCGCATACTCTCCCAGCCGCATAAGTGCATACTCTTCCAGCCGCATAAGCGCATACTTTTTTAGCCGCATAAGTGCATACTTTTCTAGCCGCATAAGCGCATACTCTTTCCCAGCCGCATGAGCGCATATTTTCCTCAGTCGCATATGCATGACCTCTCTGGCCGCATGGGCGCATATTTTCCTCAGCTGCATATGCATGTCCTCTCTGGCCGCATGGCTTGGGTAGTTCCGAACCGCATATGCTTGTTTTTTTCAGCTGGATGAACTTTACTTTCCCAGCCGCATAGAAGGACCCTGACTTCCCTGACCACATAAATGGGCTCCCATCTATTGCTGCCCATAGTATTTTTTAGTTGTTTCTTGTCCCGGATTGACATTGATTGACATTGATTGTTACCTTGACTAATAATTGATCATGCGTTCCTAGTTGGAACTAAGATACTGGCTAGTCGTCTTATTGAATTGAATGAGACACGTTCATGAATAAACCATGAACCATTGTGATCGACTAGCCGATCCGGACATTGGCATATGGACACATGTTGACTTCCATTTTTCTGTAAAAGCATCATGTGTATCTTACAGTCAAGGCATAATTATTCCGTGGCTAGGATTGATTGTTGCATTACGCTATGTAAGACCTACAATCTAGCCGCACGGACATCGTTGTAGAGTTGTGCATATCGTACTCTGTACGGAAGTACTCATTCTGAATGACCATGATCCACGGCATGAGATTTCAATCAACATAGGGACTATTAAGCTAAATAAAATAACGATTGTATGGAGAGAATGGATTCCCGAGTTCTTACATGGCAGCCATCTTTGGGACGATTAGTACCCCGACATGCCGGCTGGTTCCCACAGATATTGCAAATCTACCACACGGGCGGAGAGCGATATCTGCTTATATTAAATATTTTATATTGATGACGGGTGTCACGCCCCAGAACCAGAATACTGGAGAGCGGGGGCAGACATAGCCAGCTACGTATATGAAATGAAATCCATCTCACTATACGGTCACGGCTGTCTAGATACATGAGGGTTTAACTACAAGCCAGCAGTCTCCTAAGGTCATGAACAAGCCTATTGCCTCAATCACAAGCAAGCAATAGTAATTACAAGATGTCAGAGCACCAAATATATAATAGCAAGGCGTCCCATACATTACATATTGGATGATCATGAAGCTAGTCGTACAAAATGCCAGTACTAGCAAGAGTTCAGTCATACATGATCAACCCTAGGATCTGTCAATCATGTTACAGCCCGTAGGCAGACCATAAATAAAGATGCAATCGAGCTAACACGTGCTCGCCGGCTAAACGTCTCAAAAGAATAATTTTTACAAATAAGTGGGAGGACAAAAAGAAACCCACTTGTTGCCAGGGTTCCGTCTAGTGGTCACCATCTGGCTGGAAGATCGGTAGATCCTCTGGAGCTGCTCCGATATCTGGCCACACAAAACCAGCTGGGTCAAACCCCAGAAAGAGCAAGTGCCACAAAGGAGGCTTCACTTAGAAACTAAAACCAGCATATAGTAAGGAATATTAAAGTTAAATTATCAGAAATAACAACAATAATTGAGTACGAGGAAACCATTCAAGTAGCCAGACTACAACCCTTAAACCAAACAATGACCGGGGTTGCAATCCTTCACCTGAATGGAAATCCGTCTCAAATACTATGGATAAGGTAATAAGACAATAAATGAAGAGAAGACACAGAACTGCTCCGGGAGCCAGGTTACAACCCTTAAACCAAACAAGGACCGGGGTTGTAACCCTTCGCCTGAACAGAACTGGACTCCTGATCTTTATTGTTAAAGCCATTATAGATAATCATGTTGCTGAAGTAAGATAGAACATGACAAGCATGGCACGGGGTACAAATAAGACAATAACCGAAGGGAAGACACAGAACTGCTCCGGGAGCCAGGTTACAACCCTTAAACCAAACAAGGACCGGGGTTGTAACCCTTCGCCTGAACAGAACTGGTCCCCCGATCGTTATTGTTAAGGCAAGCATCAATAATCGTGTCTTGTCACGATCTTGCACAGGATCAGGATAAGACTAAGCTGGAATAACTTCATCCAATCAATCACGGCCAATCAAAAGTACGGCTTGATACTTTAACTAGCTAGGGTTATCACAGGCCTAGTTACTAGCAGATGCAATGAGATTATTTCAACAGCCACAAGCCCTGCAGACCATCCAAGTTATCCAGGTCGAATGTCCATTTATGAAGGATGCACCACATGACTGTGTGCTAGAAGTGTGCCCTACTCGTCGGTAGGCTACAAGTCCACTTAATGCGCCCAGATAACGGGATTGCCTGTAGCTGGGAATCTCTTCATGTCTACTGAATTATTCTAGTTTATTACTCTTAGTTAATTACAGTAGGTATCCCTGACCGTGGTACTCAGGGATCCCATCCTAGACATGATGCAAGACAATACTGGTATTATTGTGCAAACGTAATCATCCACGGTGTCCAGGTTAGTCATTCTTGTCGGGTCATATCACGTTAGCCGTTGCAACAGCAATTCGAGATAATCATGTCAGGTATGCTTGTCCTGCCATGCCGTGTTCAATTATTATTAACAAACCTATTAAATAAATTCATGCGTAAAATATCTAATAAAATATCAATATACAGGGCTATAGAAGAGCCAAGCTTAAGGAAAATAAAACCAAAGTGATATGCTGACATAAGACCAAGTCAGCCAAGGCCATACGCTCAGTGCAAAAGTCATACGCTCAGGTCAGGCTACGCTCAAGTCAAGCTACGCTCAGGTAAGCCTACGCTCACAAAGGGCAGCGTATGAGGTCCATACGACCCCTTGTCACACAAGTGAGCGTATGCAAGACATACGCTCCAAAAAGGCAGCGTATGAACTTCATACGACTCCTTGTCACACAAGCGAGCGTATGCGAGTCATACGCCTCCAAAAGGCAGCGTATGGACTCCATACGACTCATGGCTATCCAAGTGAGCGTATGCAAGTCATACGCTCCAAAAAGGCAGCGTATGGACTCCATACGACTCATGGCTATCCAAGTGAGCGTATGCAAGTCATACGCTCCAAAAAGGCAGCGTATGGACTCCATACGACTCCTTGTCACACAAGTGAGCGTATGCGAGTCATACGCTTCCAAAAGGTAGCGTATGGGGTCTACTGCGCTGCGCTAAAGAGCGCGTACAGCTCAGTGACGCAAGCTAAAAAGCTCGCGCACTGCTCACTGTCTTCTCCAAACAGCAGGAACTCTATGGTTGAACCCTAAGCTTCCAAAGTCCATAACTTGGTCAAAACAAGTCCAAATCCAACTTTCCAAAGGTCAAAATTGGGTAGAAGAAAATTCTCTACCACATGGAACCATCAAAACTTGAAAACAAGGGAATTTAATAGATCAAAACCATAAAAATCCAAAAATGACTAAATTCTAGATCTACAAAAATCCAAGCTTCAAAATAGAAAATGACAAGTTCTAATGTGGATTAGAAAGTTACAAAGAAGAGGTTAGAACAATAAAAATGGTAGGTTTCTTCATGAAGCAAGATTGCACTTGCCTAGGCTAGGGTTTTCTTGGTTGGTGGTGGAGAGTAATGAAGAAGAAAGGAAATAATGAGGAGAGAGAATGGGAAGAGGTTAATAAATGGGGTTGGTTGTGGTAGGTAGGGGGTTCACCCTTGGTTTATGATGAACCAAGGCTAATCAAGCCTAGCCGAACCAATCTAAGCCAACCCAAACCAAGATGAACCATGGCCAATACGAGATAAAATACGTACACGTATTCTTAAATACGTAATACGAACAACAGGCATTACAACGGGCGTCCCGTTGGGACTCGTCTAATTCATGATTGGTGCAATTGATCGATTGGGTAGACTAGCCTTGCTCGTACATAGTAAGAACTGAGGAATTCCTTATTGCATAATTCCAGGGGAAACTTGAAACTTACAGTAGCAAGACGTAGTAGTTGCATGGCCGCTTAAATTAATTTTTCTGTGCATTGTACCTATCCTGTTAACTACTGAGATGAGCAGAACGTCAGGACATGACGGGCCAACTTCTGTCCTTGTTTGGTTGGAGAGTTGGCTTGAAGTGTCGTGATGTTATGCGAACCCCAGTGTAGTGTCCCGCTCCGCGAAGGTACTAGATAAACAGAAAGATCGGATTGCTGGCTCTGCAACAGAAGACGATTAATCTGGGTGAGTGGACAAAGACTCATTTTATGATTCGCTTGCGCCCTAAGAATCAGAGTTTTCGATTGAATGCTTTTGTTAATAACAAGACTGTAATCTTGAGTATGCTTAAAAGAGAACCTGCCCCTTGTCTGCTAAGAAAGAGATCTGTATCCTGCCTGAAAAGAAGATGGAATTGTTTATGACTTGCTCGATTTATGCATGATTCATTTGATATCGCATGCGCATTGGGGAATCCACTTAGTGACGAGCTGAACCCTAGAGAGTCACAGCGGCTAGCGACGAGCTGAACCTATGAGAGTCACAGCGGTTAGCGACGAGCTGAACCCAAGAGCGTCACAGCGGCTAGCGACGAGCTGAACCCATGCGAGTCACAGCGATTAGCGACGAGCTGAACCCGTGGGAGGCACAGCGGCTAAGATGGAAATGATTGTGGCTTTTCAAAGATGTGTTTTCAAAAGAATGTAAACTGACTAATGCATTCATGAAATAAATCTAGGTAAAGAGTAGCAAGATCACATCACAAGAAAATATTTTTCTCACTAAATGAACAGTGATCGTTTCAGACAAATGTAGCTCTTTGTTCACACATTCACCAGTATGCTGATATACTGACCCATCATCAGTCTGCATGCAGGTGCACCATGCATCGAGAAGGATAGCCCGAAGCGATAGCCCGTGCCTCATCCTCAGGAGCCAGAAATCAGAAGAGATGCCAAGAGATGACATCTGTGCAAGAGTTTGGTTTTGTATATAAAAGGATGTAATGTATGGGAACGGGATCATTGTAATCTGTAAAGTTCTGAGAGAATGTAATATTGTATCAGAGAGAATCGAGAGCTTGTAATCTGTTCAAATGAAATCAATAAAGAGAAATGTTCTTGTTACCATTGTGTTCAATACTTGTATTCTGAAATATGTCCGCTGATGCTTCAATTATTTGCGATACGTTCCGCTGCGTATTGTCAAACTTGTCTATCTTGTCTTGTTTCAGGTCTTGGCCTTGTGCAAGCGCAACTTAGGCTTGTACGGCATCACACCTTAGCGAGGACGAACGGTCCCAAAGAGCCCGAAGCGAGGACGAAAAGGACTCTGCGGGATCGGGGCGTGACAGAATGGTATCAGAGCAACACGATCCTCTGGCCAATTTTGATTCAATTGAATTTGTACATGTCTTCTGATTGAAATTCTGTTGCCTACTCGATATCAATAATGAGATGAACGTTCCATACAAAAAGTCCATAAATATTTTATGATGGTGAAGGATGAGGACTATAGCTGCTAAGGATATCGTAAGTTTCTCCTTAAGTTTCGAGGACGAAACTTCTTTTCGGTGGATAATTATGTAGTGTCCCGCTCCGCGAAGGCACTAGATAAACAGAAAGATCGGATTGCTGGCTCTGCAACAGAAGACGATTAATCTGGGTGAGTGGACAAAGACTCATTTTATGATTCGTTTGTGCCCTAAGAATCAGAGTTTTCGATTGAATGCTTTTGTTAATAACAAGACTATAATCTTGAGTATGCTTAAAAGAGAACCTGCCCCTTGTCTGCTAAGAAAGAGATCTGTATCCTGCCTGAAAAGAAGATGGAATTGTTTATGACTTGCTCGATTTATGCATGATTCATTTGATATCGCATGCGCATTGGGGAATCCACTTAGTGACGAGCTGAACCCTAGAGAGTCACAGCGGCTAGCGACGAGCTGAACCCATGAGAGTCACAGCGGTTAGCGACGAGCTGAACCCAAGAGCGTCACAGCGGCTAGCGACGAGCTGAACCCATGCGAGTCACAGCGGTTAGCGACGAGCTGAACCCGTGGGAGGCACAGCGGCTAAGATGGAAATGATTGTGGCTTTTCAAAGATGTGTTTTCAAAAGAATGTAAACTGACTAATGCATTCATGAAATGAATCTAGGTAAAGAGTAGCAAGATCACATCACAAGAAAATGTTTTTCTCACTAAATGAACAGTGATCATTTCAGACAAATGTAGCTCTTTGTTCACACATTCACCAGTATGCTGATATACTGACCCATCATCAGTCTGCATGCAGGTGCACCATGCATCGAGAAGGATAGCCCGAAGCGATAGCCCGTGCCTCATCCTCAGGAGCCAGAAATCAGAAGAGATGCCAAGAGATGACATCTGTGCAAGAGTTTGGTTTTGTATATAAAAGGATGTAATGTATGGGAACGGGATCATTGTAATATGTAAAGTTCTGAGAGAATGTAATATTGTATCAGAGAGAATCGAGAGCTTGTAATCTGTTCAAATGAAATCAATAAAGAGAAATGTTTTTGTTACCATTGTGTTCAATACTTGTATTCTGAAATATGTCCGCTGCTGCTTCAATTATCTGCGATATGTTCCGCTGCGTATTGTCAAACTTGTCTATCTTGTCTTGTTTCAGGTCTTGGTCTTGTGCAAGCACAACTTAGGCTTGCACGGCATCACGCCTTAGCGAGGACGAACGGTCCCAAAGAGCCCGAAGCGAGGACGAAAAGGACTCTGTGGGATCGGGGCGTGACACCCAGTAGCAAGCAGAGATCTATTTATCATATTCTTAACTCTTATTACTGATTCCAATTTCTCATATCGTGCTTCCTTGCGGTACTTGCTATTAGAGGTATAACCTCTCTGGTTTTGCATGGCCAGATTTAGAGCCTGTTCCCGAGGACTCCGCTTACTTCCACCTCCAAGATGGTAAATACTAGAGGAATGATCGCCGGAGGACACGAGTGTGTCCCTTGCTTCCCTGCTCGTCTTTACTACTTACTTTTGGCCGATTGGCACCGACATGTTAGTCGGATTATCTTGTACTTACTTTTACATAATTGTAACTAAGTCAGACTACAGCTGATAACAATTATGTATACCTTGTTATATCCTCTTGCTATATTTTGTAAAGCCAGATCTCAAAGAACATTCTGACCAAGCGTTTGGGACGCCTTACTGCTTTATCTTACATGTTCTCTATTTACTGCTTCTTGTTTGAATGATTGAGATAATAGATGTTGAGTAACCCTAGTAAGATTTTTATGTAGTATGTGCCCCCTCATCTTTTAGACAGTATTGATCGTATTATACGGTATTAATCTACCCATAATACGTAGCTGGCTGAGTCATTCCCCCGCTCTCCGGTATTCTGGTTCTGGGACGTGACAAGGTTTTAGTGGTGGCCCATGCAGGTCTGATTTCAGACTTGTGGGGTGTTTTCAATTTATAGGGTGTCTCAATCACGCATGTTTGCCCTTGATCTCCTGATTCGTTACTCTTGACTCTAGCTTGGCCTTCCAATATCCTTGGACTTTATTGATCTTTCATGTCCGATCGTTTAATTGTTCTCTTGTCCCTTTTCTTAGGGGCACTTCGTCCGCATCTGCCAGGACTGGACAACAACAACAAGGGCAATACGGACAACATGACCATGTTGGTCAGCAACAAGGGCCAGTACTACCCCAAGAGACTATCCACGAAGAAGTGATAGTGGAACCAACAGCTGGACCGTAGTATTCGGAGGTTCCAACACCACCAATAGTTCCACCCACCATGTAGAAGTGGACACCCCAGCCCTTCTAGAGATCATGAAAGGGATGATGGCTACTCAGCAACATCAGATGTTGGCCCAGAAGCGTATGCACACTCAGTTGCAAGAGCAGAATGTAATACTCAACCAATGATTGCAGACGGCTTTGGAAAGAGGAGTGAGGACTGACTCAGGAGCCTCAACCAGATTTTGCAAGTACAACCCCCGTCGTTTCGAGGGCACGGAAGATGCCATTTCAGCGGATGCATGGCTTAAGGATATTGAGGCTATTCTGACAGCGGCTAAGGTTTCGACAGGAAAACGTGTGGATCTAGTGAAGCTGTTACTTCAGGACCTCGCACGTGATTGGTGGGAATCAGAAGAAGTGGGCATCAGACGTCCTGTTGCTTGGGACGATTTTACTATAAGATTCAAGGCAAAGTACTATGGAGTTGTGGCGTAGTTTGAGCTACAACAGAAGTTTATCAACATCAAGCAGGCTGGAAAGACAGTGGATGCTTATGCAGTAGAGTTCTGCAGACTTAGTAGGTTCGCCCCAGAGATGGTAGCAACGGAGAGCCAGAGGGCTATGAGGTTTCAGCAAGGGTTTCATCTTGAACGCTTGCAATTGATAGAGGGGCACAATTATCAGACTTTTGACGAAGTCTTGACGGCCACCCGAAGGCATGAGATTACCATTCAGAGGATCACAGCAAGGACTGGAGGTCAGAAGAGATCTCACAATCAGATTGAAGGAGGAGAGGGAGCAACGTTACACCATCTCTTGGCATTCGTATTCATGATGTGACGATGCGAGGGCCAGCACCACCAGTAAGGCAACAACAGCAGCAGAGGAAGAACCAGCAATCCCCAATGGGCTGTACTTATTGTGGAAAGGTAGGGCACACTAGAGATGTGTGTCGGACATTGAACGGACAGTATTTGATATGTGGAAGTCCAGATCATCGGGTTTCCACCTGTCCTATGAATTCGAGGTCAGGAGGACCAGTACAATAGTTTTTTGCTCTGTCAGCACCAGGGGCAGGCCAGTATCGAGGACCAGCGGCAGTGAGGCCGTTGGCACATCGTCCATTGATGTCACAGGCTCAGATGTTTCGGCAGTAGGGACCGCCGATGCAGCAGCAACAACATAGACCACCCCAGCATCACCAAGGCAGGGGCCAACAGCAGCACCAGGCTAGGCCACAGCATGGGAACCAACAAGGAGGTCGAGGGCAGGCATTCAATCTGTCCTTGGAAGAGGCATTGGCATCGGAAGATGTTGTGGCAGGTAACATTTTTGTCGCCTCATATCCCGCAGTAGCATTGTTTGATTCGGGAGCATCACACTCATTTATATCTGTACAATTTGCGACACGACTAGGAATGGAATTCGAGGCATTGCCAGGAAGGTTGAATATACTCACTGGTAGTGGGCTCGTAGGAGTTAACAGAGTTATTCTAGCGTGTAGTATTGTAGTGTGCGGGCGTTCCTTATCCGTCAGATTGATAGAATTTTCTATGAGGAATTTTGACGTTATCTTAGGCATGGACTGGCTGAAAGACAGTTGTGCCACGATAGATTGGCATAGAGGGAGTGTATCTATTAATATTCCAGGCATGGAACGATTTACCCTAGTCAGATCAGTGGCAACCCAACAACAAGAAGAAGAAGGAATAGCAGCGACTATGGAAGAAGTTCAAGTTCCGAAGGTAGTTGAAGAGTTTATGGATGTATTTTCCGAAGAACTTCCAGGTTTACCCCCGGTTAGGGATATTGAGTTCAATATAGAATTGACACCTGGAACTCAACCGATATCAGATCGAGTTTACAGAATAGCAGATTTTGAGCAGGCCAAGGTGTATCAGCACGTAGAGGAACTGAAGGCAAAGAAGTTTATTCGAGACATCACATCACCATGGGCAGCACCAATGGTACTTGTGGGGAAGAAGGATGGGTCATCAAGGTTGTGCATTGACTACAGAAAGCTCAACGCGGCAACAGTAAAGAACAAGTATCCCCTACCTAGAATCAATGACTTGTTTGATTAGTTGAGCAGAGCAAGAGTTTTCTCCAAGATAGATCTTCGGTCAGGGTATCATCAAGTTAGAGTTCGAGAAGAGGATATTTCCAAGACAGCATTCAGGTCGAAGTACGGACATTATAAATTCCTAGTTATGCCGTTCGGTTTGACCAATGCTCCAGCAATATTTATTGATTTAATAAACCGTATTTTTATGCCATACTTAGATCATTTTGTCGTTGTGTTCTTCGATGACATTCTCGTATACTCAGCCAGTGAAGAAGAGCATGAAGATCACCTCAGAAAAGTGTTGCAGGTTCTGAAAGAGAACCAGTTGTATGCCAAGCTCAGCAAGTATGAGTTTTGGATGGATCGGATTTCATTCTTGGGGCACATCATATCAGGAGCTGGAGTAGCAGTGGATCCGAAGAAGGTAGAAGCAGTAGAGAGTTGGCCAGTACCCAAGACCGTAGCTGATGTGCATGGTTTCTTAGGATTGGCAGGATATTACAGAAGGTTCATATCAGACTATGCAAGACTTTCAGCACCCATAACCCGCTTGACACAGAAGGATGTGCCATTCGTCTGGTCGACAGAATACCAGGCATCATTTGAGAATTTGAAGCAGAAATTGATATCGGCGCCCATTCTTACATTGCCAGTTGGGCCCGAAGGTTTTACCGTTTATTGTGACGCGTCGGAAGAGGGACTTGGGTGCGTCCTCTTGCAGCATGGGAAGGTGATAGCGTATGCATCTAGGCAACTTCGAGACCACGAGAAGAATTATCTAACTCGTGACTTAGAATTGGCAGCAGTAGTATTTGCTTTGAAGATATGGAGGCATTACTTGTACGATGATCGAGTAGAAATGTACACAGACCACAAAAGTCTGAAGTACATCTTTACTCAGAAAGAACTGAACATGAGACAGAGAAGATGGTTGGAGTTGATCAAGGATTACGACGTGGAGCTTCAGTATCACCCAGGCAAGGCTAATGTGGTAGCAGACGCTCTTAGCATGAGAGGTGGCATATTTATGTTGACAACACAAAAGCATATTTTAGAAGACCTTCAGGAGATGGGCATCGAGATTATACTTCCTAGTGATGTAGGATTTCTAGCAAGTCTACGAGTTCAATCCGACTTAGTAGACAGGATCAAGGCAGCTCAGGCACAAGACCCAAGGATTCAGAAGCTTAGGACAGTATGTGAGTCAGGGCTCAGGAAGGAGATAAAAATTCATGAAGATGGTACACTTAGGTTTAGATCACGTCTATGTGTGCCTAGTGGAGATATCAGACATGAGGTTATGACAGAAGCCCACAGTTCTCAGTATTCTATACACCCCGGAGGGACCAAGATGTTCAAGGATATCAAGCAGCACTTCTGGTGGAACGGAAGGAAGAGGGAGATAGCTAGATTTGTTTCCCGTTGCTTAATATGTCATCAAGTGAAGGCAGAACAACAGAGGCCGGCTGGGTTATTACAACCGCTTCCTATTCCAGAATGAAAGTTGGAGCATATTACCATGGACTTTGTGACCGATTTACCAAGATCACCAAGTAGTAAAGATGTTGTTTGGGTGATAGTGGACCGACTTACAAAGGTGGCACATTTTTTTCCTTTTAGGGTAGGGCAATATACAGAAAAGTTGGCAGAGTTGTATATGCAATAGATAGTCAGACAGCATGGGGTCCCTGTCAGTATTGTTTTAGACAGAGATACCCGTTTTGTATCACATTTCTGGAAAAGTTTACATCATAGCCTGGACACCAAGTTAAGATTTAGCACGGCTTAACATCCACAGACGGACGGGCAATCAGAAAGAATAATTCAGACTTTAGAAGATATGTTGCGAGCTTGTACCCTAAATTTTGGAGGATCTTAGGAGAGTCACCTACACTTAGTCGAGTTCTCGTACAACAACAGTTATCAAGCCAGTATCCAGATGGCACCATTTGAAGCACTATATGGTAAAAAGTATAGGTCGCCACTGACATGGGATGATATCGGGGAGAGGAAGATGCTAGGCCCAGAAATGATTATTCAGACAGTTGAAGTGGTTAAGGAAATTAGAGAGCGACTTCGAGTTGCGCAAGATCGGCATCGTCATTGGACGAACCATCATCGTAGGCCGCTAGAATTTTCTGTTGGGGACCACGTGTTCTTGCGGATCTCATCTACTCGTGGGGTCATTAGATTTGGCGTTCGCGAGAAGTTGAGTCCGCGATACGTGGGCCCATTTGTTATCCTTGATAGGGTAGGCGATGTTGCTTATCGTTTGTCCCTTCCACCTTCGTTACGAGAGGTGCATGATGTGTTTTATGTATCTCAGTTGCGTAGGTATGTATCGGACCCATGCCATATCCTCGATCATTCTGAACTATTTGTTGGTACCAATCTGTCTTACGAGGAACAGCCTGTGTCCATTTTGGACCGAAGGAAGAAGATACTCAAGAACCGAACAATTAGACTTATCCGTGTTGCTTGGGGTCATCACTCTTTAGGAGAGTCAACGTGGGAACGTGAGGATGATATCCGATCACGGTATCCGCACCTGTTTGACTCACAAGGTATATTTCTTTCTGTGTACCTTGATTGTCTTTGACTCCTCATGCTTATCACCCTATGAGTAGAAATTACTTGATGTCGTAGATTGATAAATATAGATATATTAATTATGGACATTGTAAAATAGATGCTTGCTCAGTTGCTTGTACTTAGATTAGTTTAGCTCTGATGTTTTTATCCAGCTTGGATTTGAAATTTCGAGGACGAAATTTTTCTAAGGAGGGTGGAGATGTCACTCCCCGTTCCCAGAATACGTATTTTTATACGTATACTGCTTGAATATATTTGTTTAGTATTTATCATGCATTTGTTCTGTATTTAAATTCTTCAATTTCGCGCTTATTAATTTTTCTGTATTTTATTTTCTGCTTTTGCTTTAGCGCTTGGTTTAGTCTGTTCATTAAATAATTTGGTTTAGCTTGGTTCATCATGATAAGGAGTGGACGGCTTAGATCTTGTAGGAAAGAATGGGTGGTGGAGATCTTGACTTGGGCTAGATATTAATACTTCTTTACTTTTATCTCTCTTTATTACACTTTTATTTACTTCTTCTTCAACCTCCATTACTCTCCCACCAACCTAAGAGAGCTCGGCAAGTACAACTTGCTTCTTGCTGGATCTCCAATTTTGTTGTTCCATTGTCTTCCTCTCGAGATTCTTAGACACTCTTGTACTTAGCATTTTTAATTTTCATGGCTCATTTCTTGTAGATCTAAGTTTGTTGTATTTCGAATTTCTTGGGTTTTAATCTATCTAACTCTGTTATTTTTAAGTTTTGATGGTTCCATGTTGTAGAGAATTTTGTTCTGCCCCATTTTGACCTATGGAAGTCTGGATTCTGACCCTAAATGAGGGTTTAGGGAAGCTTGGAAGCCATGGATTCTATGGTTCTTCTTTTCGAAAAATTGGAGAAGAAGAACAGTACTTGATCGTATGGCTTTTCATACGACAAGTTTTTCCCCTGGCCGCATGGCCTTAGCCACACTGCTCTTTACAGTCCTGGCCGCAGGAACCCGTTTTTTTCTGCCGTATATGCATGTAGTTATTCAGCCGCATAAGGCCCGAACTCCTTTTAGCCGTATAAGACTCCATTTCTTTCCGCGTGGCTCAAGTTAGCCTCAGCCGCATGAGACTTTTCTCCTCGAGCCGCATGAGACTCGGTCTCCTGAGCCGCATGAGACTCAGTCCCCCTTGGCCGCATAAGCACGACACTTGGTTCATTGCCGCATGAATCTTCTTAGCCGCATAGCTCTGAGCGCATGGCCCACAGCCACATAAGCGCATACTCTCCCAGCCACATAAGTGCATACTTTTCTAGTCGCATAAGCGCATACTTTTCTAGCCGCATAAGCGTATACTCTTTCCCAGCCGCATGAGCGCATATTTTCCTCAACCGCATATGTATAACCTCTCTGGCCGCATGGGCGCATATTTTCCTCAGCCGCATATGCATGTCCTCTCTGGCCGCATGGCCTGGGTAGTTCCGAACCGCATATGCTCGTTTTTCTCAGCTGTACGAACTTTACTTTCCCAGCCGCATAGAAGGACCCTGACTTCCCCAACTGCATAAATGGGCTCCCATCTATTGCTGCCCATAGTATTTTTTAGCTATTTCTTGTCCCAAATTTACATTGATTGACATTGATTATTACCTTGACTAATAATTGATCATGCGTTCCTAGTTGGAACTAAGAGACTGGCTAGTCGTCTTATTGAATTGAATAAGACATGTTCATGAATAAACCATGAACCATTGTGATCGACTAGCCGATCCGGACATTGGCATATGGACACATGTTGACTTCCATTTTTCTACAAAAGCAGCATGTGCATCTTACAGTCAAGGCATGATTATTTTATGGCTATGATTGATTGTTGTATTACGCTATGTAAGACCTACAATCTAGCCGCACGGACATCGTTGTAGAGTTGTACATATTGTACTCTGTACGGAAGTACTCATTCTGAATGACCATGATCCACGGCATGGGATTTCAATCAACATAGGGACTATTAAGCTAAATAAAATAACGATTGCATGGAGAGAATGGATTTTCGAGTTCTTACATGGCAGCCATCTTTGGGACGATTAGTGTCCCGACATGCCGGCTGGTTCCTACAGATACCGCAAATCTGCCACACGGGCGGAGAGCGATATCTGCTTATATTATTTATTTTATATTGATGACGGGCGTCCTGCTGGGACTCGTTTACTTCATGATTGGCGCAATTGATCGATTGGGTAGACTAGCCTTGCTTGTACATAGTAAGAACTGAGAAATTCCTTATTGTATAATTCCAGGACAACTTAGAACTTACAGTAGCAAGCCGTAGTAGTTGTATGGCCGCTTAAATTGATTTGTCTGTGCACTGTACCTACCCTGTTAACTACTGAGATGAGCAGAACGTCAGGACATGACGGGCCAACTTTTGTCCTTGTTTGGTTGTGGAGTTGGCTTGAAGTGTCGTGATGTTGTACGAACCCCAGTAGCAAGCAAAGATCTATTTATCATATTCTTAACTCTTATTACTGATTCCAATTTCTCATATCGTGCTTCCTTGCGGTACTTGCTATTATAGGTCTAACCTCTCTGGTTTTGCATGGCCAGATTTAGAGCCTGTTCTCGAGGACTCCGTTTACTTCCACCTACAAGATGGTCAATACTAGAAAAATGATCGTCGGAGGACATGAGTGGATCCCTTGCTTCCCTGCTCGTCTTTACTACTTACTTTTGGCCGTTTGGCACCGACATGTTAGTCGGATTGTCTTGTACTTACTTTACCATAATTATAACTAAGTCAGACTGCAGCTGATAACAGTTGTGTATACCTTGTTATATCCTCTGGCTATGTTTTGTAAAGCCAGATCTCAAGGAACATTCTGACCAAGCGTTTGGGACGCCTTACTGCTTTATCTTACATGTTCTCTATTTACTGCTTCTTGTTTGAATGATTGAGACAATAGATGTTGAGTAACCCTAGTAAGACTTTCATGTAGTATGTGCCCCCTCGTCTTTTAGACAGCATTGATCGTATTATACGGTATTCATCTACCCGTAATACGTAGCTGGCTGAGTCATTTTTCCGCTCTCCGATATTCTGGTTCTGGGGAGTGACAATATCGGTATCGTCGGTATTTGTGCCCCAACCACTGGAAGATCATACATGATCTTCCGAAGCCATTCTGCTTCCTCGGCTGCAGTATCAAGTGCAAAGACCTCAGATTCCATGGATGACCGCGAGAGCATAGTCTGCTTCTTCGACTTCCACGATATAGCAGCTCCACCCATAGTGAAAATGAATCCACCTGTGGACCTCTCGCTCCTCACCTCTAAGCAGCAGCTGGCATCACTGAAGCCTTCTGTAACGCCCCAGTCCCAAAATACGTAGGACTAGGAACGTAGACATGCCAGCTGTATTCATACGAAGTATACTCCAATATATGGAAACCTCCTATGAATACATAAGCTGTAAAATGCAGTAGAACCATAACTAATCTCATCCACGCAATATAAATGAATAAAAGACATCATATAAAGATAATGAAATGCCTTGATACAATATGTTGGGCGGAGACAAATCCACTACCAACAAGTAAAGGAAAAATATATAAGAAAAGATATGAATTTGGCGAGCGAAGCGAAGACGATCCAAGTGCAATCATCCTCGAGAAATAGCAATGAACACGGCTAGAGCTAAAGCACCTGTGAAAGACAATAGCACACACCTGGAGAGATAACTAGGTCCTCAGAGGGACGTAACAAGACACATAATATCATGCCATATAAACTGAATAAATATCGCTCAAATAAATAAGTAAATCGAATTATAACATGTTCCAATACGCACCTACTGAACGAGCGTACCACCCCCCCAACCAAACAAGGACATGGGATGGTAAACTAATTCACAGTGACGTATCTTTCCATGCTAATAATCCAATATGGTATCCGGACTCCAACAAGGTTCAATACCTTCTCATCGAAGTAGTAAGTCACACCTACAACCAAACAAGGACAAGATGTGACAAACTAATCCGCGACAAGCTATTGTTCCAAGCCACGGTCAGATACAAGTACCCAAACCAAAGGTACTCGTACCTAACGGATAAGGGTAGCCTAACAGTTCTAAGTGAATGCAGTTTAAGAACAGTTCATGGTCGCATGACTACCGGGTCAAGTCAGAAAAATACCAATACAGTACAGTACCTCAGTAGCGAGTCACAACACCATATACTATTCCTCAGTATCGAGCGAGTCTATAGCATATAGTCTACCTATCGTTCCTCAATAGCGAGCGAGTCTATGATAGATAGGGTGGTAGTCAACTTCCAATCATGTTCTTCCCGCCCAATGCTAACTCTATAACCGCTAAGTCAAACTAGCATGCAACCTCTATTAGCGGTTATTCCTATCGCACGGCTTGTACGTACTGGTGGCCAGCCAATCACGCACTTTCGTGTTCTACATGCGACACACAACTTCGTGTTTATAACGTGTCAAGGCCAATGAATGCAACACACAAGGTGGTCCCTTAAATCTAGGTTTAATGTGAGAAAAATAATACATAGCAGAAAAAAAAATAAACAGTAAGTTCTAACAGTTATGCCATGTATCACAGTTTATTTTACATAAAGAAAATAAATAATGCATGAAATATGAGCTAAAATAATTAAACAGCGAATGGCAAGGTATCTTGCCTGGTAGAGCGCCTGGTGTGCTGCGATAATCAATGTGGCACGAACTGCGACTTCGGTGCAACAACTGTGCAAGGAGACCTCGGGTGGTGACATGGACGGTTCCATTGGGTCCAGAAGGGTCAATTTAGTTAGGAATGACTTAGGGAGGAAGGACATGATTGGCGAAGGAATAGGAATAATAGGCTTGGTCGTGGAAGGAGAAAAAGTCAAAGAAAGAAAAGATGGATAATCATATATGATTTTTAGAGAACTACTATTTATAATACTTGAAAATAGGGGTTTAAAAATAATTAAATTAATTACTTGAAAATCTAAAAAACTTTTTAGGGAGAAAAACCCTAAGTTTTGGCAAAATAATATTTCTAAGTATAAAAACGATATTTTGTATATGAAGATATTTAAGTACTTATTCTAAATTAATAATGAGTTATGGAAACCAAAACTATTTATATACATAAAATTTGAGAAAATATTTTAGAGTCCAAAAATTTACTGTGAAATTAGCTAAAAAATATTTATAAAATTTCCTAAAATGAGAATAGTAATGCAAGTAATATTAGCAAGACAAAAATATTATTAATAATAATAATATTAATAATAATAAATAGGATAACATACTCTTACCATAAAATGAATAATAAAACTGATAATAACATAATAATAATAATAATAATAATAATAATAATAATAATAATAATAATAATAATAATAATAATAATAATAATAATAATAATAATAATACTCATTATAACAGTACAAAAAAATATATACTAGTTTCTTCCCCCACCCCTTTTATACAGAGACACCCCCAATCATATTAATAATATGAGTATTTAAATAATGAGATTTTAAGGAGTGAAGGAAGGGTGCATATAGAGAGAGAAAAGAGAGAATATGTGAAGAGAAAATATGTGAGAGTGTGCTCACCAAAATTTCGGCAGCTCTGTGCTCCCATAGAGATGAGTCAAAAAGAAATTTCTTAAACCAATACAAGAGAATATAACTTTAGAACCCAAGAAACCATTAAATGAAATATAAAATAAATAATAAAATGGAGTAATAACAAAACACTACTGCCTGCTTCTTCAAGAATGAACAAGGAGACAGAAAGGAAAGAGAGAGTGCGAGGGAGCGAGGATGAGGCGGTGCGAGAGCGGAGAGATCGGCGGAGGGTCGGAGAGATCGCGGTCGGAAGAGGCGAGGAGGAGGAGGCGAGGAAAACGAGAGGGGAGCGAGGAGGCGGTGGAAGACAGGCGGCGGACTGCGGAGGCGAAGACCGGGCGGTGGTGCGCGGACGGCGAGGGTTTGGGAAGAGGGTTTCGAGGCGGCGGCACATGGAAGAGGAAGGCTGGCGGGCGGCGCTAGGGTTTTTCGGCGTAGGGTTTCACGCGGTGGATCTTGGCGACGGCGGGAAAGGTTGAGGCGGAGGCTACGGTGGGTGGAGGAAGGCGCAGATCCAGCGACGGTCGGCCAGTCTATGGTGGCTGCGGAGGAGCGGATGCTAGGGCGCAGAGGAAAGGAGAACGGGGGTTTCGGGGCTGGGCTCGGTCGGTGTCCGTCGGCGGACTGGCACGACCGACGGCGACAGCACTGGCTCCTTAGCCAAGCCTGTTCCAGCGTGCAATCTTAATTCCAAAAGTCACGCTGACAGCACTGGCTCCTTAGCCAAGCCTGTTCCAGCGTGCAATCTTAATTCCAAAAGTCACGCTGGCAGCACTGGCTCCTTAGCCAAATCTGTTCCAACGTGTATTTCTAAATTCAAAAGTCACGCTAACAACACTGGCTCCTTAGCCAAATCTGTTCCAGCGTGTATTTCACCAAAATCTGGCTCTTTAGCCAAAACTTTATACACAGACAATACTGGCTCTTTAGCCAGATTGTCACCAGTATACTCCAAGAAGAATAGCTCTTTAGCTATCTCTTCTTCTTTGCCAGGTTCTACTAGAACTGGGGGTAGTCTTGCTAAAACTCCTCCACACAAAGTCCCTTCGAAAAGAAACAATTCTTTAATTGTTTCTTCTGCTCCTGTAGTTTTTACTTCAGGAACAGCTTTGACTGACAATTTTGTTAGTCAAAGAAAAGGAGATGGTCTTTTGACTACTCTTCCTTCTGGACATTCTATGTCTCAAAACTTGAATAAGTCTAAGAAGAAACATTTCTTAATGTCTTCTTCTACGACTTCTTCGAATTGGGCACATAATTTGTCTATAAAAGAGGGTCTGTTACCAACTCCTAATCAAGGGGATGGTTCAACTCTTCCTTCTCCGCAAATATCAAGATCAATGGAAGGAAAACTCCAAGTTTCAAAAACCAATGTGTTACCTCCAACTGATCTAAGAGCAAAACTTGATCAAATCCGTTTAGGAAGCACTTCTGGTGTCAAAAAAAGTACCAATCAGGAACAAAAGCAAGAGATCCAGATGCAGAGTATGCTAGAAATTATGTGGCTCACATTAATCACTCTCTATATAACCAAGAGCCATCAAGACCCAAGAGCCAGAAATATATTCCTAAAAATGCACAAAGAATGTTCTCTGATGTACCTCAATCTTCACAGACAGATCTACGAGAACATCTTCAACAGAAGAGAAGGAATAATTCTGTGTCAATGGACCATACTGAATGTAACTTCCAGCCAAGAGTCATAATTCAATGCAGATGTCAATCAATGGATCAGGACCATGTTGATCATGAATGTGACTTCCAGCCGAGGGTCACAATGCAATACAGATGTCAAACTAAACGACAATCTGTCTTCAATCGGATTCAGTGTGAACCTATGCCTGATAAAGATGAACCTCTGTATGCTTCTGTCAACATAACCTCTCGGAATACTGGGGGTAGAAATGATAGTCCAGATGGAGTATATAGAGGTACCAGATCAAGAGTCCTAGCTTCTACTCAAAGGACTTTGATTTCTGAAGATGATTCTGAATTTCTTGGGGAATCTAACTTCCCACCTCTTCCTACTGGGGGTAGTTCTCCTATAACTGACTTTGATACACAAAGCAGTGATTCAGAACAAACAACATCCACCAGTTCATCAATAATCCCTCGTACAGTCACAACATATATGGTCGATGGGAATACTGATGAACCTTCTTCTTCTATGACTCCTCAAGAACAAAGAATTTCTTCTTTGGAACAGCAAATGAAGTCTATGGCTGATAATATGAAGTCGATGTATGAACTCATGGCAACCCAACTGCAAAATCGACATACTATACCAGAGGCCATACCAATTGACACTGGTGTAAGTCCAGTACATGTTCCTCCAGCAGTACAATTCAATACTCCTGGGCAAGCTCAACCGGTTCCTAGTCACTCTGGAGCTGGGGGTAGTACTTATAATGTTGTTTCTCCTCCCAACTATTCTCTACAAGCTACAACTCCACAATCCTCCGGAGTTGTTACTGAAGAATTGAGGAATCTCCGAACTCAATTTGAGGCATTCAAACAGAAGGATGGTTTACAAAGGTTAGTCATCAAGCAACCTTATCCTATAGAATGGAAGCAAGTATCGTATCCTCCTAAATACAAGCCTCCTACTATCTCATTCTATGATGGAACCACTTCTCCAAGTCAATTTATTAATCACTTTGAAGTGATGACTAATCAGCTGCAACCAAGTGACGCCCTCCTTACTCGGGTGTTTGTTGGATGTCTCAAAGGAACGGCCTATGAATGGTATAGAAGTCTCCCGGATGGGTGTATTACCTCGTTTGCCGGTTTCAAACAAATGTTTCTTGAACGGTTCTATGAAGGGCTCAATGACATGACTATGTCTGCTCTTATAAGAATCAAGTAGAAAAATAATGAAACTACAGAGGAATTCATTGAACGGTTTCGAAGAGAAGCTCTGAAGATGCCTCTTGGAACTCCTGATGCTGTCACCATCGACACATGCAAATCAAATTTATTACCAATCATCAGCATGTGGACAGGATCTACCCAATTTCAAGATTGGCCTTCCTTCATAGTCAGTGCCAAAGCCGCATAAATTAGTGCTGAAACTTTCAAATGTTTAGGAGTGCAGATGACTCATAAAGAAACAGGTCAAAGTAATAACAATAATGCTAAATTCAATAAAAGCAAGGGAAAAGAAACCCTTGAAGTTAATCTTCAGAGCAAAGATGTATCGACTGTTCAAACTCCTCCTACCTCTACGACTCAACAGCCAAGAGCACCCCGCCCCAAAGAAGAATATTCTTTTGATGACGATGATGTCCTTGGTATCTTTGAATGTCTGTTGAAAGGTAATAAAATACAATTACCTGAAATCAAGAAACCTGATGAAGCTGGTAAGACAGATCATCCTAAATACTGTCCATACCACAGAATGTTGGGTCATACAATTCGTACATGTTATGTACTGAAAGGAAAGATCCAGGAAATGATTAAATCTGGAGCTATCTCTCTTACTCCGAAAGAGAAGACCGTCACCTCCAATGTCGTCTCTATGCAATTCGGAGATTTTCCCCCTCAACTCCTTGAAAGCGGGATCGTTTCTATCCCCAAGGCAACTCTTGAAATAGTAAATATTCCTCCTCCACAGTCTGAAGGATTAGTACCAATCACTATAAAAACAGGAGAAATCATATGGATTCATCCTGATCTAGTGGCAGACTTTGAATCTCCTCCTCTTCAAAAGACTACATCTCGAAAGTCCAAGAAGGCTGGAAAGATTAAGTCATGTCATATGACTTCTCTCGGATCTACTACTGACACAGAGCCAAAAGATAAAGAAGAAGCACTTGCCGGTGCTACTCGAACAGGGAAACCTTATCTAAAGGATTATTTCCAGAGTCCTGAGGATACTTCTGATATCCCTCCTGCTGACAAAGATGTTCCTAATGTTCCTCTTGAAAAAGAACCATCCACTGCACCTATTCCTTCCACTGCACCGGTTGAACCTGCTCCTTCCAAGCCCACAGCTCTTGAAAAAGGCAAACAACAGGCTCGATTTGATAAGCCAATCAAGAAGTCCCCTCCTCTTGGGCTTCAGAAACCTTATAACTTTGACATTCTAGCTCAACTTGCTAATACTCCAGCTAGAATGTCCCTCTTTGAACTTCTACGTCTTTCTAAAGAAACTCGGAAGACGTTAAGTGAGCCACTTCTTCAGGCTGACTCTTGTCTTGCACAATTAAAGAAGCCAGGTGAAGAACCTGCCACTTGCTTACATTGCAACAGTGTATTGGAGATTATCCCAAATATCACCTTTACACAAGACGACATGCTACTGGAGGATAATCGACATGATCGGCCTCTCTATTACACCGGTTATATCGATACAATGAAGATAGATAGTATCCTCATTGATCCAGGGTCTGCTATAAGTATAATGCCGAAGAGTCTGTTGGATGAACTAAAAATTCCTCTTCACAAGCTTTCCAAGACGGTTACTACTATCCTGGGATTCAATCAAAGCCGAAGCGAGCCTCTGGGAAAGATTCATCTGAAACTTCAGATTGGCGATTTCAGATCCAAAGTCACTTTCTATGTGATCGAGATCGTGGGATCTTATAATCTTCTTCTGGGGAGACCCTTTCTTCATGAAAATAATGTGGTGCCTTCTACTCTTCATCAGTGTTTTAAATACATTGACAGCAATGGAAGAGTACAAAAGGAAGTTGCTGATATAAATCCCTTCTATGGGGTTGAAGCTTATTTCAATAATTCCCGGATGTACAAAGAAGAGTATACAAGGGTGATACAAGCTATGGAGAAAGAGGATTCACAAAGTGAGACTTTAATAATCCCTGTTAAAGGTCGAACTACTCAGCAACAAACTCCCAAACCCTCTGGAGAAGGTTCTTTCATCATTCCAGTAAGTGGACGGATCTCTCCATTACCTCTGTCGTCTACTCAAGATACACTGATCATTCCTGTCAGTGGACGTACTACAGTTCCTGTATCTTCACATATGAAACAGGATACTCTGGTAATCCCAGTTGGAGGGCGGACTACTCTTCCATCTCAGATATCAAGGGAGCTCACCTCTTCTGAGCCATTTGTTATCGATCTTAATCGAAATAAAACTTTCTCTCGTTCTTCTTCTCCCCCTTTAGTCATTGATTTGGCTAAGATTTCTAAGGCTCAGCCTTCTTCCAATGTAAATACTGCTACTTTTAAATTTAATGAAAAGTCTCCATCTTTGCAGTATGTTGATGTATGTAATCATGTTCATAGTTATTTACATTTGTTAGATGACTTGAGAACGATAACCATAGGAGTTGTACAGACTTTCCATACAGATGTATCCCTAGAATCAGTACAAACTTCATACTTTCTAGTTTCCAGCAGAAAGTCAGGAGACATTCCAATATTCTTCTACAAAGGGCCCCAAAATCCTTCTAATCTTGAAGATGATGACAAAAACGATGATATTGGAAGATTACAACTACGTCGTTATAGTCAACAATCTAAAGACATCATTAAAAATATGGGTTATGATTTCAGAACTGGCCTCAGTAATGGGAAAGGAAGAAGAATGCCTGTTCAGATTCCTCCTTTAAAATATGAAAGAACGAAATGCGGATTAGGTTATATTGCTCCTACTCCCTTTATCAATACTATCCATGAAGATCCTGAATCTGACGAAGATAAGAGATCTGATTCTTCCAGTACTACCTCTTGGGATTCTGATACAAGTATCGGTGACTTCCACTGCAACATTCTATCTTCCAACATGGTCTCCATTGACCGTTCTGAAGAAAGTGATGAAGACGAAGATGAGTTTGAAATCTCACCTGAATCAGAACAATGGTCCCAAAGGTTAGATAATCAATGGGAGTTCTGATTCGAACAAAAAGAACCTCCGACTGAAGACAAACTTGTTCAAATAGATGTTGGTGAAGAGGGATCCCCCAAACCAATATTCATCAGTGAAAGTCTTTCAGAAACTAATAAGCAAGACATGATCAAACTTATTCGTGAATACATCGACGTCTTCGCTTGGAGTTATGAAGATATGTCAGGACTTGATCCACAGATAGCAACTCATAAACTCAATATCATGCCGAATGCTAAACCGGTCAAGCAACAACAGCGACGATTTCGTCCAGACATTATGGATGCAATTGAAGATGTAGTCAATAAACTCATGGCCTCTAGGTTTATTAGAGAGAAACAACTTCCTGATTGGGTGGCTAATATAGTTCCTGTCCTTAAAAAGACTGGCAAGATCAGAGTATGCATAGACTTTCGCGATCTCAATGCAGCATGTCCTAAAGACGAATTCCCTCTACCAATCACTGATGTTATGATCGATAATACCTGTGGGTTTGAACGGATGTCATTCATGGACGGGTATTCTGGGTATAATCAGATTAAAATGTTTCCAGATGACGAGAAACACACTTCTTTCAGAACGCCGATCGGTATATACTGTTATACAGTGATGCCATTCGGTCTCAAGAATGCAGGAGCAACTTATCAACGAGCTATGAGCACTATATTCCGTGAACATTTGCAGAAAACAGTCGAATGCTACGTTGATGATATTGCAGTTAAAAGTCGACAAAAAGAGGATCACATCCAAGATTTGAAGACTATCTTTGATCTAATGCGTAAGCATCAATTAAAGATGAACCCTACTAAGTCCTTCTTAGGCGTCTCTAGTGGCAAATTTCCCGGCTTCGTCATTACCGCTAAAGGTATACACGTGGATCCCGAGAAGATCAAAGCCATCCAAGAGATGCGTCCTCCACGCACCTTAAAAGAGCTACGAGGATTTCAAGGAAGGATCGCTTATATCAGGAGATTCATCTCTAATCTTTCAGGACGCTGCAGACCATTCAATAAACTTATGAAGAAAGGTGTTTCTTTTGTCTAGAATGATGAATGTCAGAAGGCATTCAATGATATAAAACAATATCTGATGAGCCCTCCAGTATTGGTACCTCCTGTCTCAGGAATACCGTTCCTCCTATATACCCGAGCAATGAGTCATTCACTGGGTGCATTGCTCGCTCAAAAGAATAAAAATGGTCATGAACAAGCCATTTACTATCTCAGTCGTACTATGACCGGAGCTGAACCTCGATATTCACCGGTCGAAAAAGAATGTCTAGCCTTGATGTTCGCTGTCCAAAAGACACGATATTATATCATTGGTCAGACTATTCATGTCATTTTTCGGATCAATCCTATACGGGTCATGATGAAGAAACCCAGTGTTTTAAATTCTCGATTGGCTAACTGGGAAATCTTACTTGCTCAGTACGATATGCACTATATCCCTCAGAAATCAGTCAAAGGACAAGCTTTAGCTGATTTTCTGGCTGCTCATTCAATTCCAGAAAATTCAAAACTCTATGATGAAATCCCAGATGAAGTCTTAGATTCAAACCAAATTGCTGAAGAAGATCCTACTTGGTGTCTATTCTTTGACGGAGCTTCAATAATAGGTCCTAATGGTGACATTGTTGCTGGGGTTGGAATCGTTCTTGTGTCGCCAGAAGGTCTTGCTATCCAAAGAGCTTATTCTCTCGATCAACCATGTTCAAATAACGTTGCTGAGTACAATGCACTGCTTATTGGTCTTCAACTCGCTAAACATCTGAATATTCAACATTTGGAAGCGTATGGAGATTCTAAACTCATTGTCAATCAGATAAGGGGTACTTATGAAGTTCGCCATCAAGATCTGGTTCCTTATCATAGATCGGCTATATCTATGGCTTCTTCATTTGAAGGGTTCTTCATTGAGCATGTTAGGCGAGCATGTAACACAGAAGCTGATGCTCTTGCCAATCTTGCGGCAGTGTTGGCTATTCCAATTAGACGTCAACAAATGATTGTTGTTTGCAATCGAGAATTATTTCATCTCGAAAACAATCTAACTCTAGGACTTCCAGTTGACATTGAAGAATCAACATCTCATGATGTCAACACAACAAGAGGATTTGGATTTAGTCGTAAATCTTTATCATCTTTATCTGATTCTAGCATGGAATTCATCTTCAGTAATTCAGCGGAGACTCAGAATACGGATAAAGATTGGAGACTTCCTTTCTTAGATTTCGTATTGTATGATATTCTTCCAGATAATCCGAGTGAGGCGGCATCTATCAGACGACGGTCACTCAGATTCTATTACAATCACACCACAAGAACCTTATATCGTCGAGCTTATGATGGTTTACTTCTTCGATGTATTGCCGGTGAGGAGGTTCAACAAATTATCCGCGAAGCATATGATAGAATTTATGGAGCACATTAGCCTGGACCAAAACTTCAAGACCGTATTCGACGTATGGGTTATTATTGGCCCACTATGATATCAGATGTTATCGAATATGCAAGGAAGTGTAAAGCTTGTCAAATCCATGCGGATTTTATTCATCAACCCTCAGAATTTCTGCATCCGATGGCAGCATCATGGCCCTTCGAAGCTTGGGGCATAGACATTATTGGTCCGATCAATCCGCCGTCATCAAAAGGTCATCGGTTTATTCTCGCAATAACCGATTATTTCTCCAAATGGGCCGAAGCTATTCCGTTATCTGAAGTCAAGACGTCCAATGTCATCAACTTTATCAAACATCATGTCATCTACAGATTTGGTGTTCCCCGACGCATTATTCATGATAATGGTCCACAGTTCGTCAGTCATAAATTTACTCGATTCTGTGACGATCATCGGATCAACAATGTGGCTTCTACCGCATATAATCCGGCAGCTAACGGATTAGCAGAAGCTTTCAACAAGACCATCATTAAACTCTTAAAGAAGTTTGTTTCTACTAACAAACGTAATTGGAGTGAGAAACTTGATGAGTGTTTGTGGGCTTATCGGACTACAGTTCGTAATGCTACTAAATGTACACCTTTCTCTCTGGTGTACGAATGTGAAGCTGTTCTTCCTTCCTTAAGGATAGCAATCGCTAATGAACTTACTGCCGAGAATAATGATCGTCTTCGACTTCAGGATTTAGAAGCTCTGGATGAAAAGTGATTATCTGCTCAACAGAATATTGAATTCTATCAAGCTAGAATTTCAAGAGCTTTTAACCAGAAGGTCAGAGTTCGAGCATATCAAAAAGGAGAACTTGTTCTAACAGTCAGACGTCCTATGACTATGACTCATATGAGCAAAGGCAAATTCGACGCAAAGTGGGAAGGTCCCTATATTGTGAGCAGAGTTTTCTCAAATGGAGCTTATCAACTCTCAGAACTTGATGGTCGAAAAATTATGATGCCTATTAATGGCAAATTTCTTAAAAAGTATTATGCATAAATGTAAATGCTTGTAGATCATCAGACAAAGTTCAAGTGCATGAATAAAATTCAAATTTTATTTCATCATATGATAGTAGATGATATTAAAGAAGGTCACTATCATCTTTTTCTACATTTGGACGCGGACCGCTGCCGTCCTTCTCAAAAATGCGATCAGCAAAAGAGCTGAAAACTTCTTTGTTGGAGCCCACGAGAAACTTGCAGGCTGCCATCCTCATGGCTTCCTCTTCTTCAGTCCTTCCTGGATCAAGCAGAAAGTCCAGAATGTCTTGTGGTAGTTTGGGTGCAGACGAACCTTCGCCTGCTTCTACCTTATTCGGCTGAACTGAATCGGCAGGGCGTTCTTCCATGCCCTTCTGAACCTTCGAGACGATTTCAGTCTTCTTGAATGCTTCTTCAGACGACATTTTTATGATGAAGAGTAGAAGTGTTCGTTCTTGTTAGATTTCTGCTATATTTATAGACAGAAGTTCCTCGAATAATGAAGCGACACATTCATCCGATGGTTCACCCGTTCATTAATGCTTGACGATTCATCCGTTCATTTATTACATTCATCCGATGGTTCGTCCGTTCATTAATGCCTGACGGTTCATCCGTTCATTTATCATATTCATCCGACAGTTCACCCGTTCATTAATACCAGACGGTTTATCCGTTCATGAAAAATTGAGTTCAAAGATATTTTTATGTCTGAATTCTTTTTTTTTCTAATCAGTATTAAACTAAGATCATTTCTGGTTTAATATCATCTGATAGAATTACAAAGTTTGTTTGTATGTTCTATTCTATTGAAATGTGTCATGTATTATTTACCTCTGAACATATTTTCTATATCATTACCAAAACAACAAAACCATAAATCAGATCAAGAATTCTCATTTGCTTTCATTCAGAATCAAAACATGGAATACAAGTGAAAATAAAAAAGATTCATTTATTAGGAGTTATTAACTCCCTGATACGTTCAAGAATAGCATTCATTTTATCTTCATGAGCTTTCTGAACTCTTTCAGCTGCTTCCACTGTGACATTCTGTTCATCAAAAATGATAATAGCAGTTTGGAGACGGTTAGCTTCTTCAATTTGTTCTGCCTGCATCTGCTCTCGCTCCTTTTGAAGAGTTTCACAGCGTTCGGCTTCAGAAATATAAGCAGCAGTAACCTCAGCTTGCTATGTTTCTATGATAGCAATTTGCTCTTGAAGGCGAGCTAATTCCTCTTTCAATTTCTTCAGCTCTTCAGCTTTGGATGCTTTATCTTTCTCCAGAAGCTGTACTCTTTGACGAGTAGCTAATATTTCTTCGCCCTTTTCTACTAATTTCTCAGAAGAAGAGGCAAGAAATGCTTCTAATGCAGCTTGCTGGGACTGAGCTTCATGCTCTAGTTGACTGATCTTAGCCGCAGTTAAAGATTGAATGTCTTCTTTCTGAGTCTCCCAGTATTTTTGGATAGTTATTTCCAACTCATCCAGACGATGTTCGAAGAAGATGCACTGAGATTCGCAACCAGCATGTCGCAACGCCATGAGCGGGAACTTGACCATAGTTCGAAGATCAGAAAAGGGCATAGCTTCATCCTTCAAGAAACGTCTGGAATATGTATCTAGATATGAGTAAATGATCTCTGAATACATTTCCAGAGTTCTTGCTAGTCCAGTCTCAAATCCAGGTATCGCTGTCATCATTGAAGAAGAAGCTTGAATGTTCTCTACCCTGGGAACGGAAGTATGTGCTACTGGAGAAGTTGGCAAGTGTGAACTCCCTTCATCAGCATCAGCCTGGATAAGCGGAGCATGAGTCAAACTCATTGCTGCAGTAGTTCCTACAATCAAAGAAAATAATAATAATCAGCATATAGAGAAAAAGAAATAGCAGAAACAGAATTTGAAATAAAGTTCTACCAGGCTGAGGTTCATATTCAATATGTTGAGGGAGTCTGGCGTCTTCTCGTAGCCGGTCCATGATAGTATCCGACACCTGCTTCATGTGGCTGCTTCCAGCTCCAGAATTACTGGGTACTGGAGCATTGTCCGGAGATTGAGCAGGTTCGGGGATAAGTTCCATTCTGTTCCCCTTGACTTTATCCTCATCATAATGAGTAGAAGTGCCAGTATGCCAATCTTCTCCTCCTTCAGCCTCCTCTTCTTCTTTTTCATCCCCAGCTTCAGGATGAGTCTCTGATCCGGAGTCTATGATATTCACATCTTCATCAATCTCAGGAACAGTGATGACAGCTACCTCAGTATTGACTGCCGGTTCAGTCTTCTCTGGAATGTCAGTTCGAAGAATGATGTCTTGACAAACATTCTTCAATAAGTCATCAGTAGCTGATAGCTCGGACGCCGGCACGTCTTTATCGCCTTTGGCCAAAGAAATGTTTTCTTCAGCTTGAGTTTCAGGAACTTCTGGCTGTTCTGTAACTTCTGCCAGGGCTGGTTCTTCTTCAGAATAATCAATCTGGTCATCCAGTGCTTGGATGACGCCTTCTGTCCCATGCTCAAATGGGATCATCCTCATCTCTGAGGGTTCAATAGCTACTCCACTTGTTATTGGAGCAGTTGTTTCCTGAGCTTGAGCGGATTCTACTTCAGTCTGTTCAGTTGAAACTGCTGGAAGGTGAATATCATCAGACTCTGTTTTCTCAGTAGAAGCCGTTTCATTGATTTCTGGCAAAACTCCTCCACTCATAATCGTTTCTAGGAGTTCATTGCCTTTCATCTTGCTGACGGTCTTCTTGACATACTTTTCTCTCGACCTCCTTGTTATTAAAGGAGCGTTGTCTTCATCAGTCTCTTCGTCTTTATCGGCGGCATCATCTTCGTCAACTGAGATGCCACCTAAAGATGAAGTAGCGGTTACTGATACCCCTTTCTTCTTCTTCTTCTTAGATGTCTGAGACTTAGTACTCCTTTTGGAGACGGTCTCAGATTCATCACTTCTCTTCCTCTTAGAAAGGGATACAAATATAGGAGGAAGAACTTCATCAGGAAAATTTCCCTCCTGAAATAATTCATATAGAGGCTCAACCTCTGCTGTCTCATCTACTGGTTCCGAAGAAAATTGTTGAATAATAGTCTTCTTCTTTGACCTCTTCGATGGAGCTAGGTCGTCCTCCGCAACAAAAAGTCTTCAGATTGAAACTCGGCTTAAAGGTGCTCGACGAAACATAGAAGCGAGCATATTTATAAAGCATCTTCATCCCTGCGCTTGATAAAGGATTAGGCATAGAGAATACAGCTTTCGTATCTCTAGCCGCAAAATATCTCCAAGCCCGAGCTCCGTCAATAAGCCCTCCACGAGCATAAAGGCAAGTGGTGGCGTTCCCAACGTGGAGTTGGTCATATCCGAATTGCCTGGCAAATCGGCTTGGTAAATACGGTTCCAGATACGTCATATCTTCATGACGGTATACTAGATGAGAGGGCCGAATTCTCTGTAACCACTGAAAGGCTACATCATCTAATCTGTTCCCCATATCTCCATCCATCATATTTAAGGGCATGCCCTCATAGCCCAGTGGCGGAAGGACACATTGAATGGACCAATGTGAAGCTCGATTCAGGACATTTCTGCATTCTGGAAGGGTGTGAACCTTCCAGAAAGTCTCTCCAGAGTACCTCTCCAAAAAGAGACTGCCACTCCCTCCTGCCTCTGGAGGTATCAAGCCGTCATGATGGAGGAGGAGCCAACCATACAGATATGTGAAAGGCATCTCTATCCGTGGGAATTCCTCAGTCATCCTCCTCTGATCAGATAGCATGTTGGTTACAAAATTCTGAAGACCTGCATTCAGTCTACAGGTCATCGCTGATAATAAGTCAAGTTTGTAACCATACATAAGGCGCACCGCTGCAAAGATAACGCCTCTATGTATCCTGTCCAGAGAGCTGGAGCCAGGAACGATGAATCTTCTTAACCACAGAGATAGGAATCCGGCCAAATGACCATTCCTGGACAGAATCTTTCCACTCTGTCTCACGTACGAGTTGAAAGTGGTTCCAGCTTTGAACTCGTACCAGTCTTCAGTGATCGTGAAATCCTTGCAGTCATATTTCTCCAACAGATAAGTGATTTCACTCTCAGAGAGAGGCTTGAAGTTGCTAATCTGGTACCATCTCTTCTCGTTTATCTTCTTCTCATCCTTTTTACGGTTCATGAAAAGGTAGGACATCCATTTCTGAATGTGGTTGCCGGCTTCATCTTTAGAACTCTTGTAATACAGAGTACATGTGCCAAAATGGCACATCATCTCTTCAAATAGATGTACCATCTCTGGGTTCTTCTCTGACAGAAAGTTCAGCTCTTCTGTCGTAGGCACATACTCCTCATACGGCAGAGTACCTGAAGGCAGATGTGAGATGTATTCCATCTCATGAAGGGCAAAGCCCATCTCCCCTTTCGGAGTCATAAATGTCCCTGTCCTGTGATTGTATCTCTCAATCAAGGCTAGGAACAGAAAGGGGTTAGGCCTAAAGCCGTAGGATGAATTGACGACGGCGTCATACAGGTTTATCTTCTTCAGCCCAGTCTCAAAATTCTCCAAAGCCCAGTGGACCAAAGTCCTCCATCTCACTTTCTCCTGATTCATTAAGCCGTTCATCTTCGGCGTCGAATCGGTGGGGTAGAACGCATTCTTGTTTGCCATGAATTCGTTTATAAAAATGGGCATTCTGAATGGCATCAATATTGATGAGTCTTCAGGTGGTATGCATCCAGGCTTCAAACCCCGAAACACTGATACATGATTCTCTGGGGCACTGAAGAATCCCTCCTTCCGGTAAATGATGCGGCTAGCCTTCGCCTGCTGATATTCTGTTATATGCCAGGACATCTTTCTCGGATAACTGGTATGCATGAATCTCATGATAGACAAGCCCCTGGAAACTTTCGGCCAGTACATGGGTTGATTTACATCACCTTCGAAATAAAAGCAAACTTTCTCTCTAATACTCTTTGGCTGTGATTTCTGTGCTATGGCATCCCCGAACAGAAATGCTGGTTTCTTGTGGGACACCAAATCAAGAATCTGAAAAGGTTGACCGTTCATCAGACAAAGTAGGGTTGTATGATCTTGATTGGCCAACAATGATAGTCTGGCTTCTGGAAGGTCAAATTGAGAGAATTTCACATGAGATAAATCATGTTTAAATGTAAAACTCAAGTGCCCCTCATAATCTGCTTCCTCACTTCGGATGTTCACTGAAGAAAATAAAAGAAAACAAGGTCAGATATGTCTACGAGCCTTGTGCGTGTATAGCAGTGTTCGAAGGAAATTTCAAAAGTCACGCAGACTTCAGATAGATATACTATCAAGACACACTGAATGATTTATTCACGCAGGTGTTTAATTCACGCAAAGTTCAGACAGATTAGAATGAAAGTCACGCATCAATGCCAGAATCACATTTGAGTGAAATGACAAAGACACGCTGACAGATCAAGACTAATCTATCCAGAAGGTGACTCTCAAAAGTCTGCGTGATTATTACAACATTGACATCTCTGTCAATATATGAAAAATCATGCAGAGTCATCATGAAAGTTGCGTGACTATTTCAACATCAACATCTCTGTCAACATATAAAAAATCACGCAGAGTCATCATGAAAGCTGCGTGACTATTTCAACATCGACAGTTCTGCCAACATGAAAAATCATGCAGAGTCATGAGAGTCATGCTCATTTGCGTGAAACACAGAGCTTCGTAAACACGAAGATGTGAAGTATGGCCGACCCTAAAGAGGGGGCATACTTTATTAATATCCTTTGCCCTAAGAAGGGGGGATATATTTCTGAAATTCATTATTTGTTTTTTAGATCCAAAAAATTCTATGTGGAGTTCATCTTCATCACAATCATCTTCATCAAGTCATCTTCAACAGTTCGTATTCCCCCATCACTTTCGCTGAATAGGAGGATGCGTGACTTCTCGTCGGGGGAGTCTATCAGTGGTGGCACGAGAGGAAGTCGCAGGGGCTTTCCCCTTGGCCTGAGAGTCGACTTTCTTGGGAGCCATTGCTGTTGAGAAGGGGAAGAAGAAGTCAGAGAAGATGCAGTTCGTCGGAGGAGGGAAGTTTCTCTTCTGTGGATTCCCTCTCTTTAAAAGCAAGTAAAGAATGAAAGAAGTAGGTTATGGTTTATTTATAGGCTCGTGAAGAATTCTAAACGGCACATCATTATTTGCCTCGATTTAGGAGTTTGATACGGGATCCTAACTGCACAGAATCCCAACAGTCCAATCATTAAGGAGTAAATATCTCTTTAAAGTCATCTCAGTGTGACTAAATTCATTTTATCATCTTGATTTCAAAGTATTTCGAAATAATTTATCAATACTGGGTCATTCATAGCATTACTATACCTTCCCTATTCATTGCGGGTTGGTTATTCGTTAGTACGGGTTTAGCTTATGATGTGTTTGGAAGTCCTCGGCCAAACGAGTATTTCACAGAGAGCCGACAAGGGATTCCATTAATAACCGACCGTTACGGTGGATACCTAGGCACCCAGAGACGAGGAAGGGCGTAGCAAGCGACGAAATGCTTCGGGGAGTTGAAAATAAGCATAGATCCGGAGATTCCCGAATAGGTCAACCTTTCGAACTACTGCTGAATCCATGGGCAGGCAAGAGACAACCTGGCGAACTTTGAAAACTTTGAAGGGGGTTTTATAGGCCTTAAAAATGAAAGTCACGCTGAGTTGTTCAGAACAGAGTCTCAAAGTCACGCTGAGTTGATCAGAACGAAGTCTCAAAGTCACGCTGAGTTGATCAAGACAATGTTTAAAAATCACGCTAGAGACAGCTCATCATTTGTCAGAAATGTCATTATGACTGACAGCACGATAGTCGAAGAATGTCTCCTCGTATGCCACGTATGTACGGAACTCGAGAGATCACAGCCGACTATTGCGTGACTTTTGAAATCTTCTTCAACAAGACTCAGCCTTCATCAAGTTGGCGTACCAAAAGAGCTTCTTGTCATTTAATACGACTGACAAGCTTTTTGTCCCAAGTCTGCGTGGATTCTGAAGCTTTCTGCCCCAAGTTTGCGTGGATTTTGAAGCTTTCTGACCCAAGTCTGCGTGGATTTCATCCTCAACGAGCCTGCGTGGATTTCATCAAATTGGAGTACGTGGCAGCCATGCCACTGATCTCTCGCCTGCGTGTCCTGTAACTTGCACACGACTCATGCATGATTGCCATGTGTCCAACAGTTACAGGCCACGTCCAGTAACTGCTCATAACCTTGCGTATGTTAGATCCTGCGTGATTTTCAACTATGCACAGGCTGTGAAGACAGTTATCCTTTCAGTTATTTTTGACTCTATAAATAGAGTTCTTTTCTCATTCATTGTACAGATACATAGATATCTAAATTACTGTTGAAATTTTGAGAGCTTTTTTTCTTCGCATCGTCCAAGAGATAAAGCGATCGCCTTCTAGATCGGATTCCTACAGTTGTAATTTTCCCAGATACACAATAAATAAAGTGAATTTATTTATGGAAAACATACCTGCCTATTTATAGGATGTGGAAATTTCCAATTAGATAGGAATTAGGAGTAGTTTAAACCCAATTAGAATATCCAATCTAATAATTTAAATCAATTCAAGGAATTCAAACCCAAATCAAATCCTAATTCCAATTACAAATCAAATTTAAATCTAATTAAATTCTAGTTTAAAAATCAAATAGGACAAATCAAATTGCAAATATTTAACTATTTATATGAATCCATAAATTTAAATCAAGATTTAAATGCCACAATAATTTTAAAATATTTTTCTAAAATACTAATAATATTAATTTCGAAAATAATAACTATTTTTAAATATCTTTTCGAATAATAAAATATTTATATTTAGTAATTTCGAAAATAACAATATATAAATTTAATTTAATGTACCCCATATGCAAGGAATATAAAATAGTTTTCCAAATTACCACAAATAAATAAATAAAGTAATAAGGTTTTGGTCATCTCGATAGACAACTTTAAGCAAAATACAAATACAATAATTATTATATATATTATTTGAACTATAAAATAAAAAATGTTTTTCAATAAATATGTACGCTCGCACATATTCGCACTCGACGAGCAAGAAATAAATTTTGTGTGCGACGTACAATACGACTACGCGACGTACAATACAAAATTTTAAATCAGTATCAAAATCGATAAAAAAAATATAGTAGAAATTTAGGGGTTTTACATCCTACCCAACTTAAAAGAAATTTCGTCCTCGAAATTAAGAATTAGTAGGGGTGAGAGGACACAAGGAGGTATCAATGGGGATCCAACGATGACAATGTTTTCACAAAATCATGTCGTAAGAAATGACGATCTAGATCGTAGAAAAACAATACGGTATGGTCACGGGTAATGAATGAGGGTCACGATTAAGAGAACAAAATAGATTCGCTTTAATTAAGCGATTAGAGGGTCTTGATAGGGTCGAGTAGTTTAGGATGAAGGTATAGCAACATCGAGTGAGAATGGTCATAGCCGATAGGAAGGCTAGAGGAAGTTCTAGTATAACGCCTTCGTCCTCCTAAAATAGGTGAAGGCGAAAGCAATATAGAGTTCGAAGGAGGCGTTATCGAATACGAATACGTGATTCAAAGACGATCGAAAAGAATTTCAAAAAGAGTTGCCAAGGCAGTCGCGGATGGGACTCTAGAGGACAAGTTTAACTATGTCTCATCCACGTAGAATAATAGACAAAAGCGAACCACAGTGCACTTGGTTGATCAGACCATTATGCACCGGTTCTGATTAGACAATAGGCTAGTGAGCGCTCAATAGCATATGTCATGAACAAACTCGATAAAGAATAAGCTTGCAAAAACTAGGCTACATTAACATCATTAGTCAAAATGGTAAATACATAGGCACGAGAGATTAAGATTTAAAGAAGGTAGAATGATTCTAAGTCATACAGTCGTCCTATAGTCTTCTTGTCCAAGTCCTTGGTTGGCTAGACGGGTTAGGTCCTCTAGATTCTAGGATCTAAATAAACTTGCTAGTATAAGTCACTAGGTCAAAGGGGTTGCTAGTTCATAAGGTATTCTACCCAACTTAAAGAATTAAACTAACGGTATTTTGGAACAACTAACTAGTAGGGTCAATCTCTAGCAAGCACGAAGAGAAGATAGGAGTAGGGATGGAAGGAAGCAAGCAAGATGCAATTGATGAGTCAAACGGTAGATAAAATCAATGAAAGAGGTCAAGTATGTGGATGAGATCCTAGACTTCTAATCCTATACGCAGGCTTGCTTGGTACCGTAAAGTAACCAAACAATTTATCTTGACCTGCATGGGCCACCACAAAAACATGTAACGCCCCAGTCCCAAAATATGTAGGACTAGGAACGTAGACATGCCAGCTGTATTCATACGAAGTATACTCCAATATATGAAAACCTCCTATGAATACATAAGCTATAAAATACAGTAGAACCATAACTAATCTCATCCACGCAATATAAATGAATAAAAGACATCATATAAAGATAATGAAATGCCTTGATACAATATGTTGGGTGGAGACAAATCCACTACCAACAAGTAAAAAAAAATACATAAGAAAAGATATGAATTTGGCGAGCGAAGCGAAGATGATCCAAGTGCAATCATCCTCGAGAAATAGCAATGAACACGGCTTGAGCTAAAGCACCTGCGAAAGACAATAGCACACACCTGGAGAGATAACCAGGTCCTCAGAGGGACGTAACAAGACACATAATATCATGCCATATAAACTGAATAAATATCGCTCAAATAAATAAGTAAATCGAATTATAACATGTTCCAATACGCACCTACTGAACGAGCGTACCATCCCCCCAACCAAACAAGGACAGGGGATGGTAAACTAATTCACGGTGACGTATCTTTCCATGCTAAAAATCCAATATGGTATCTGGACCCCAACAAGGTTCAATACATTCTCATCGAAGTAGTAAGTCACACCTACAATCAAACAAGGACAAGATGTGACAAACTAATCCGCAACAAGCTATTGTTCCAAGCCATGGTCAGATACAAGTACCCAAACCAAAGGTACTCGTACCTAACGGATAAGGGTAGCCTAACCGTTCTAAGTGAATGCAGTTTAAGAACAGTTCATGGTCGCATGACTACCGGGTCAAGTCAGGAAAATACCAATGCAGTACAGTACCTCAGTAGCGAGTCACAACACCATATACTATTCCTCAGTATCGAGCGAGTCTATAGCATGTAGTCTACCTATCGTTCCTCAGTAGCGAGCGAGTCTACGATAGATAGGGTGGTAGTCAACTTCCAATCATGTTCTTCCCGCCCAATGCTAACTTTATAACCGCTAAGTCAAACTAGCATGCAACCTCTATTAGCAGTTATTCCTATCGTACGGCTTGTACGTACTGGTGGCCAGCCAATCACGCACTTCCGTGTTCTATATGCGACACACAACTTCGTGTTTACAACGTGTCAAGGCCAATGAATGCAACACACAAGGTGGTTCCTTAAATCTAGGTTTAATGTGAGAAAAATAATACATAGCAGAAAAAAATGAACAGTAAGTTCTAACAGTTATGCCATGTATCACAGTTTATTTTGCATAAAAAAATAAATAATGCATGAAATATGAGCTAAAATAATTAAATAGCGAATGGCAAGGTGTCTTGCCTGGTAGAGCGTCCGGTGTGCTGCGATAATCAATGTGGCACGAACTGCAACTTCGGTACAACAACTGTGCAAAGAGACCGCGGGCGGTGACATGGACGGTTCCATTGGGTCCAGAAGGGTCAATTTAGTTAGGAATGACTTAGGGAGGAAGGACAGGATTGGCGAAGGAATAGGAATAATATGCTTGGTCGTGGAAGGAGAAAAAGTCAAAGAAAGAAAAGATGGATAATCATATATGATTTTTAGAGAACTACTATTTATAATACTTGAAAATAGGCGTTTAAAAATAATTAAATTAATTACTTGAAAATCTAAAATCTTTTTAGGGAGAAAAACCTTAAGTTTTGGCAAAATAATATTTCTAAGTATAAAAACGATATTTTGTATATGAAGATATTTAAGTACTTATTCTAAATTAATAATGAGTTATGTAAACCAAAACTATTTATATACATAAAATTTGAAAAAATATTTAGAGTCCAAAAATTTACTGTGAAATTAGCTAGAAAATATTTGTAACATTTCCTAAAATGAGAATAGTAATGCAAGTAATATTAGCAAGACAAAAATATTAATAATAATAATAATATTAATAATAATAAATAGGATAACATACTCTTACCATAAAATGATAATAAAACTGATAATAACATAATAATAATAATAATAATAATAATAATAATAATAATAATACTCATTATAACAGTACAAAAAAATATATACTAGTTTCTTCCCCCACCCCTTTTATACAGAGACACCCCTAATCATATTAATAATATGAGTATTTAAATAATGAGATTTTAAGGAGTGAAGGAAGGGTGCATATAGAGAGAGAAAAGAGAGAATATGTGAAGAGAAAATATGTGAGAGTGTGCTCACCAAAATTTCGGCAGCTCTGTGCTCCCATAGAGATGAGTCAAAAAGAAATTTCTTAAACCAATACAGGAGAATATAACTTCAGAACCCAAGAAACCATTAAATGAAATATAAAATAAATAATAAAATGGAGTAATAACAAAACACTACTGCCTGCTTCTTCAAGAATGAACAGGGAGACAGAAAGGAAAGAGAGAGTGCGAGGGAGCGAGGATGAGGCGGTGCGGGAGCGGAGAGATCGGCAGAGGGTCGGAGAGATCGCGGTCGGAAGAGGCGAGGAGAAGGAGGCGAGGAAAACGAGAGGGGAACGCGGAGGCGGTGGAAGACAGGCGGCAGACTGCGGAGGCGGAGACCGGGCGGTGGTGCACGAACGGCGAGGGTTTGGGAAGAGGGTTTCGAGGCGGCGGCGCATGGAAGAGGAAGGCCGGCGGGCGGCGCTAGGGTTTTCCGGCGTGGGGTTTTACGCGGTGGATCTTGGCGACGGCGGGGAAGGCCGAGGCGGAGGCTACGGTGGGCGGAGGAAGGCGCAGATCCAGCGGCGGTCGGCCAGTCTATGGTGGCTGCGGAGGAGCGGATGCTAGGACGCGGAGGAAAGGAGAACGGGGGTTTCGGGGCTGGGCTCGGTCGGCGTCCGTCGGCGGACTGGCGCGACCGACGGTGACTGGAGTCAGGTTAGGTTTTTTTTTAAAATTTTCCCTATTTTCTATTCTTGTGGTGAGGGTGGTCGACTCCGGAGACGACGGTGGTTCGGCGGAGTGACGGTGACGGATTAGGGGGTTTCTGGCTGTGTCGTGGCGGAGTTTTTAGGTCGTTGGCGACGGGGGGTGGTCTGGATGGTGTTGGTCGGGGTGATGGTGGCGGTGGTCTGGTTGGTTGTGGACGGGTTCAGTGGATGCCGACGACGATAGTGGTGTTGATGATCTGTGGTGGCGGCGAGCATGACCGAGTTGGGTGAGACGGCTACGAGGAGTTGGCTGGTCCGGTGATGGTGATGACGTTGTGGATATGGTGGTGGCAGGTTCGGGTGGAGGCTGGTGGTCGGTGTTGTCGACAAGGGGAGAAGGGTTTCGGTGGTTGCATGGAGTTGACGGGAAGGGAAAATGACGGACGTCAGGTGACAGTAGGCTAGGGTTAGATATTTGACGATGTCGGGGTGTGTCCGACACGGGGAAGGAAATAAATGTATGTGTAAAAATAAAATATATTGGAATAAGATTGGAATGACACCCGGGTTCGGATCCGAGGCCGTCACGGCTGACACGGAAGGGATGGACACCGACACGAGGCACGTACATGTTGTGGTAGAAATTTGTGAAAGAATAATGAAAAGTTGGAGGAGTACCTGCCTATTTATAGGATGTGAAAATTTCCAATTAGATAGGAATTAGGAGTAGTTTAAACCCAATTAGAATATCCAATCTAATAATTTAAATCAATTCAAGGAATTCAAACCCAAATCAAATCCAAATTCCAATTACAAATCAAATTTAAATCTAATTAAATTCTAGTTTAAAAATCAAATGGGACAAATCAAATTGCAAATATTTAACTATTTATATGAATCCATAAATTTAAATCAAGATTTAAATGCCACAATAATTTTAAAATATTTTTCTAAAATACTAATAATATTAATTTCGAAAATAATAACTATTTTTAAATATCTTTTCGAATAATAAAATATTTATATTTAGTAATTTCGAAAATAACAATATATAAATTTAATTTAATGTACCCCATATGCAAGGAATATAAAATAGTTTTCCAAATTACCACAAATAAATAAATAAAGTAATAAGGTTTTGGTCATCTCGATAGACAACTTTAAGCAAAATACAAATACAATAATTATTATATATATTATTTGAACTATAAAATAAAAAATATTTTTCAATAAATATGTACGCTCGTACATATTCGCACTCGACGAGCAAGAAATAAATTTCGTGCGCGACGTACAATACGACTACGCGACGTACAATACAAAATTTTAAATCAGTATCAAAATCGATAAAAAAATATATATATATAGTAGAAATTTAGGGGTTTTACACCTTCCACTACCGGCGGATCTCCGTTGTAGTACAGTGCATATGTCTGAGTCTTCTTGAGATATCTCATAACCCATTTTACAGCTTTCCAGTGTTCAACACCTGGGTTACTCGTGAAACGACTCAGCATTCCCACGACGAATGCTGTGTCAGGCCTTGTGGCAGTAGTAGCATACATCAAACTTTTGATTACGCTTGCATACTCCAGCTGCCTGACGCTTTCTCCTGAATTAGGCTTCAGCTTTAGATCACACCTGTACGGCGTATCGATCCCTGGAAGATCCCGATACCCATAACGAGTGATCATTTTCTCAATATAATGAGACTGTGACAGCGCTAGTCCAGTGTCTGTCCGGAAGATCTTGATCCCTAAGATCACATCAGCATCACCCAAGTCCTTCATACTGAACTTGCTCGAGATGAATTTCTTTCTCTCCGTAACACAACCCATATCCTTACCTAGGATAAGCATGTCGTCCACGTATAGACAAACGATCACACTTCTTCCATCAGCGAACTTCGTGTAAACACACTTGTCCGTCTCGCTGACCATGTAGCCATTTGACCTTATAACTTTGTCAAATTTCTCATGCCACATCTTGGGAGCCTGCTTAAGACCGTACAAAGATTTTACCATCTTGCAGCCTTTATCTTCATGACCCTTGACGACAAATCCCTCTTGCTGTTGCATGTAAATCTCTTTGGTCAGCTCGCCATTTAGGAAAGACGTTTTCATATCCATCTGATGTATCACCATCTTATGTATTGCTGCGAAAGCAATTAACATTCTGATGGTGGTCATTCGGGCTACTGGAGCATACGTGTTAAAGTAGTCAATTCTCTGTTTCTGAGAAAACCCCTTGGCTACCAACCTAGCCTTGAACTTGTCAATAGTTCCGTCTGCTTTCATCTTCTTCTTGAAGATCCATTTACATCTGATGGGTTTTGCTCCTTCAGGATGATCAACCAACATCCAAGTGTTATTTGAGGTGATGGAATCAATTTCATTGTCAATCGCCTCCTTCCAGAAAACTGCGTCTTTGGTCTTCATCGCCTCATCATAGGTAAGCGGATCTGCTTCCACATGATAGGTGACAAAGTCACTTCCGAAGTCCTTCGGTCTCCTCACACGCTTAGCTGACGGCTCAACTTGTTCTGGTTCAATCGTTGTTTCAACAACAATATCTTCTTGCACCACATATTCGTTGAAGACTTCAGTTTCCTGCGCACCCTCATTGTTCTCCGGTATATCCGCAAGAACAATATTCTTGTGGCTTGTAAATTTGTCTTTAAAATATTTTGCGTCACGAGATTCAATGATATGATTTGACTCAATATCAAGAAATCTTCGAGCATCACTCTTTTCGGCATATCCCAAGAAGATCGTCTTAGTAGTCCTTGTCCCAAGCTTCTGAATCTTCAGATCTGGAAGCTTGACATATGCCAGACACCTCTACACTTGAATGACATTCAAGTTAGGTCTGACCTTGAACCAGAGTTTATGAGGATTAACATCTGAAGTTGCATGAGGCACTCTATTTTAAATAAAAGTGGACGTCAATGCAGCTTCTCCCCAGTAGCACTTAGGAAGCCCCGCAGTCAACATCATTGAGTTAATCATTTCTGTTAACGTTCTGTTCTTCCTCTCTGCTACTCCGTTTGATTGAGGAGAGTACGGAGTCGTAGTATCACGACCCGCACCCACTGTGAGGGTACGAGAACGTAACAACGCCCAGCCTACGCCGCAGTGTCGGCAGTAGAACGCTGTCCTAGGTCAACATACATCTAACAATATCTATCTAAACAGTTTATACTCCCAGAATGGGGGTGACATAGCAGTAATAAACTCAATCACAGCTAAGGAAAAGATAGCACGATATGAAATAGAACTCAAGGAAACAAAAAGATGAAAAGTAGTCTAAAATAATCCCAGCAAATATCCAGAAATACATGGTCTCAGATACAGAATGAAAGAATATACATCTCTGAACTCAGAATAAAGTCTAGCTAAACATGCCTCAAGGCTACATAAAAGGAACTAAGCCTCACTAATCTAATCTAGGCAATCTGGATGATATCCTCAGCTAGAGCTGGGTCCTCCTGAGGGTCCAGCTCATAGGTGTCATCTAAGGCTGCCCCGTAGTAAGTATCCAGACCAGCCTCCTCCTCGTCCTCTGTAATATTTTCAACAGGTCCAGTCAGGATAGGAGCGAGCACAATACATCTCATACAGTTCATATCAGGTCAGGAAATATAAAGCAAGCAATAGAATAAGATACATGAAACGCTGTAAAAGATGTACATAAAAACAGGAGAGATATTTGATAACTGGAAATATATATACATGATAAGTAAGAACTGTAAGTGACTAGTGATTTAGAGTATGAGATGGCATGTAATTGGCTTAGGTTGTATATGATGAACATGAAAAGTAACAGAGTGTACATGAATATGGGTAAATCACATGACCATTTATACTCACCCCTACCCACAATCAATACACAAGGATCTATTCAAGTTACGTTACAGACATGATGTTTTGGTTATACAAGAGACACATGGGCAAATCATGAGCGTACATGAAAGAACATGAGAGTACATGGACGTACATGTAAGAACATGAGAGAACATGAGTGTACATGAATAACGCAGAAGCAAGGAATACATGATGTACATGAAACACATGTCATAAAGTATCCGATGCGCCCGCTAAGGGGGATAACATCCCAAGAAGAGATCCATATAGTACCAATCCGTGAAGATAACGTGACAGCATAAAGTAAAAGTAATCTAGAGCGAGAATATAAATCGTGACAAGTATGAAACGATCAGAGAATGTACTCGCCTGGTATCTGAGTGTCCGATATGAAAGTACTGTCCGAGGAGTGGTGTCTGGCTCCTAATCAGAACAGCACAGGTCACAACAAGTTCAGAATAGTATAATGAAGTCCTATTATGCATTCTACATGATTCTAGGTCAATCTAGGCCAAAATCAACTCTTGGTCAACTCTGGTCAACCCTAGAAGTCAAACTAGGTCATCCAAGTCTAAACTAGGCTATCAAGTCTAAACTAGTCTATACTAGGTCTAATAAAGCTATACTAGGTTAATCAAGACTAATCTAGGCAATGCCATGCCAAGCCTATCAACACACAACTCTACACAAGGTTATCTAGCCTATAGCCTACTAGACACATCTACCAAGATACCCTCTATAGCTAATCAATACACAAATGGTATATATTACAATCTAATAAATATACCCATGTGCTATCCATACATATCACCACACAACCATATATAACATCTAGGCCTACACATGGAAATCACATAGAAAAAAAAAAAAAAAAAAAAAAAATATATATATATATATATATATATATATATATATATATATATATATATATATATATATAGCTACCTAGGTACACCACACATATCATCATATATATGTGATTCCTATATATGTGTATCCACATATATCCATAATACATTGTATATATATTTGGGTATAAATATACCTATACATTACACACACATACACATTTAGATTTCATACATAATATATACATATACATATGCATATAGAAAGGGGGAAAGGCTTGTGTGTGTGTGTGGCAAGGTAAAGACATTGTGCAGGAACTACAAAAATAGTGGAAGAGAGAGAGGAAAGTGTGTGTCATGTGAGGGAGGAAATGTAGGAGTGATGAACATATGTGTGTGTGGATGTGAGACAAAATCAGTGAATTGTGAGAAGAAGGAGGGGGAACCAATTCAATACCCCAACCACTGCTCCTGGGGACTGAAATCAGTCCCAGGTTCAGTCCTACAGTGCAGTCCCTAACCAAATGCATATCTCATTGAAACATTTCCAGATTTCCACAACAAAACAAACTCAGTAAAAATATTTAAAGGGAAGTGAAATGTAACATCAAAATAGGAAAAACAGGGACTTATTCTCAGGTTTAAATCCTTAGTTCAAACTCAGTTTTCAGTTTGTAAAGAACCAAATCTCAGGTATTACATACATATACAACTTAAATTCAGTTTACAAACATAGGGAAAACTCAGAATTCAAATACTACTTCCATTCTCAGGTTTTAGTCCACATTAAAACTCAAATTTTACAAATTAACTTAAACAAGACACATTACCTAATCATGAACCTATTCTCAGATTTTATACCACACTAGAATTTATCCATTTCTCATGATAGGACTCAAAAGAAATTAGTTCACAAGGTCACAAAATCCAGTTTCAGTCCAAACCTTCAAATCTCAGTTTAGGGATATCAACATCAGTAAACATTTGAACTCAAACTAGTTTCACAGTCCCAAACAGAGATTTCAGGTTTGAGCCCAAAACCCCATCAATTCAAATCCAAATTTCAACCACAGCAAGGTAATATATAGGAGATTAGATTAGAGCTTATAAAACATACATTTAACAGTGTAAAACGAGATTAATTGATGTTCAAGTTTAGTAACAAAACTGGAAAAATTCAGGTATCAATACACCATTTCAGAAATTGGAAGAAAGGGGAAATAATTAACAAAATTAATCTAAAATACCAAATCAAAGGTTGGTAACTTAATTATACAATACATACATGTTATATGGGGTGTTTGTGTCCATACTAGAGGACACAAACGTGTCCAAACACGAATAAACACAAAACAGTGCACTCACAGACACTGTGTAGACCACAGGCTCGTGCGTGTGTGCACGCGTGTCGTGCACATGACACGGGGCACTACTGTGTCTCGTGTTCGTGTCAGTAGGCACTTCTAGTGTCCAGCTAAGTGTCCAAACACCTGCACTGAGTCCTAGGGTGTCGTGTCCACAGAAATAGGGCCGTATCAGTGTCGAAAAACTCAGCCTGGGACTGACAGTGGCGATCAGTGCACAGTCCAGAAATCCTTCGACACGCCACGTAGGCCTACGAAATTTGACACATGGCATGTCAGTGGGTGCCCCGAGACTCCCCCAAAGTCTCGTGTCAAGACTCGTCGTGTCGTGTCCGCTACAGGCCCCGAGTAGCAGGGGAACACTGTAGCGCGCGCGCGAACGTGTGCACGCGCGTGTCCAAGCCAAGAATCCGACTCAAACCGACACTAATATTACCACATAAGAACAGGGATCAATAAACAAGATTAAAACTAAATTTCCTATTTAAAAACATTGCACAACCGAGATCGAAATGCCCTCAGTGTCATTTCGACAAACACCTAGGCTACAGTCATGATACGTGTCCAAATGGACACAAAACTTAGGATATCCGACACAAAACCTATACTGATGCTTAGTGGATTCCTAGGGCTCCCTAATGATGAAGACAAAACGAAATTTCATGGAAATTTGAGGGAGTTACCTAAGCTTAAACCTTCAAGAAAAATCTCTATTCAAATGCTCTCCTCTTGATGTCCCAATCCACCAATATCACCACAAACTGAAATAGAATATTAATGACAGCAAGAATAGATAGATTAGGATCTAATAGAAAAGATTTGAATAGAAAAGGAAGAGGAATGGAATTTTAGGGATTTATTGAATAGGAACAAACCTTCCCTCTAGACTTGAGCTTTCCTAAGAAGGAGGCAACCCTAAACTAAGAGAGTATAAATAGGGTGGTGTTCCCAAGGAGGATATGGTGGCTGGCCAATAATGTCTAGGGCTTAGGGTTTTGTTATTGTTTGGGCTTTGGGCCAAGTTAACTAGTCCTATCAAGTTTAGTCACAAAATGACTTGTGAAACCACAAGCCATTTATCAAAACACTTGATTCCTAAATTCCTAATTAAATTTCTAATGAATCAATAACTACTAACTTAAGTCATACTAGGTTAGACTAGGGTCACTTGACCTAACCAAGCCCAACTAACTAGGGTTAACTCCTAGGTTGGTCTACAAGGGCTAAAACTAGTCAAAAATCAAACTAGTCTAAATAAATCCAAAAAAATTCCTAAAAAAATTCCCATAAATTCTAATTAATACTAATAATTTAAATAATAATTAATAATCCCAAATAATTTTTAAAATTATAAAAATGACTAAAATATCCCTCAGTCTGGAAATGAACACTAGCAAGGCACCAAATCATAATTCATGAATTTAAATAGTTTAAAAATCACTAAAAATCATAACATGAAATAAATACCATTAAATAATAATTATAATTACAAAATTTTAAAATTACCCTCTTCTGGAAAACTGGGTGTTACAATCCTACCCACCTTATAAAAATTTCGTCCTCGAAATTAAATGGTAGTAGTCCTTCTAGGTCAAACACCCCACAATCAGAGTCTCAAACATACCGTCAGATAATCATATACGTCTGTCCAAAACCATGATTCTCAGAATCTCTGTCATGCCAGTGAGCAAGGCTACGATAATCACAGAGTCCTCAACTATGGTACATACCTCTAGAACTATGGTATTTAAAAATTTTTGCATTGCCGCGTGCTTGGCAGCGAAAATCTTAAATTCCCACACCCGAGAAATACATCCATAATCCGACTATATGTCCTCACTATGCCTGCTAGCATGACCCTAGAGGATTCTAAAATCTCATAATCGAGGCGACCTAGCCCATACAATTTATCTCAGAAGAATAATTAAATTATAATAAAACACCAGATCAACTTATCAACAATGAGAAGACAGATAGGAATAGATAGAACTGAATTTCAAGATAGGTATAATGAGATAAGGTGGAAATAGAATCGAGAAGATCAGAACCTGCAAGCACCTCTCCTACTGCCTGAGCATCCTCAAGTGTCATGGCGTAAGCTCGTCCTTGCTGGCCTCCCCTGGCCTGCTGCTGATGCTGTGCGAACCTCTGTTGCTGAGTCTGCAATGCTGGCCCTCTCTGTTGTCCTGTCGGAGCCCTAGCTCCTGCTCCCTGAGTTGTCCGTCCCGCAGACTTGGGACACTCTTTCAACTGATGATCTGATGATCCGCAGAGTAGGCACTTGCCTAGCCTCAGTCGGCATTCACCCCAATCGTGCCCTGGTTTCTTACAGAAGGGACAAAAGGTAACATGCTGCTGCCTCTGCTGCTGCTGCTGTCTCTGCTGGAACGGCTACGGCTGGAACTGCCTCGGCTGCTGGTGCTGAGGGTGAGGCCTCTTGGCCTGGCCTCCGCTGCTGCTGTCACCGACTGGGTCTCGCCCCCTCTTGAGCCTAAGCTCAAGATCATCCTCTGCCAATAAGGCTCCTATCAAGATCTCCTCGAATGTGGCATCCCGGTTACCCTTGGTCAAGGACTTGACCTCCTTGACTAGACCCTTTCGAAACCTCTGGGCCTTCGCCGTCTCGCTCAAGCCCTCTACGAACCTCCCAAGGCGGCCAAACTCCCCCGCATACTCCTCCACTGAAAGACTCTCCTGGACTAGGCTCTCGAACTGCGTCTCCAAGGCTCTGAGTGCTGAATCTGGGAAGAACTTCTTCTTGAAGAAGCCCTTGAACTTCTCCCAAGTCTGCCCAGCTACCCCCACCCTGGGGTCTGACTGATACCAGGTGCGAGCAAGATCTCGCATCCGACTAGCTGCGGCCTCGATCTGAAGATCTGCTAGTATCCTGGCCAGGCGGAAGATCTCCTCTATATGCTCGATCCACTCGTCAGCGTATATAATCCCCTCCGTCCCCAGGAAGTCTCTGGGACTCATCTTCTGAAACTGCTCGATCCCCGGTGTCTTCGGCTGCTGCACCACTGGTCGAGCTGCGGCCGTCGTGACGGCCAACTCCATGCCTCTGTCCTGTCGAGCCTGCTGTCGGTCCATGAACTGCTGGAAATACGTGAACATCTGAGCTGCGTCCACGTATCCCAGAGGCGGCTGCTGGAAGGGATCCTCTGGAATGACCGGGTCCTGCCTCCGATCTGGTGGAGGCATACCCCCTGCTGCTAGTGGAGGGGCTCCTCCGATCGCAGCTGAAACGTCTACCCCAGCTGGCATGAGTGGGTCTGCGGCACCAGGGGCTAGCTGCTGGGTATGAGAGGTGGCAGTCCTCCCATCGATGTCCCCCTGGCCCTGGCGAGGTGATCCTATCTCAACCATCCTGGAGACAGATCAAAAGAAATAATTGCTGAGAACGAGTCGAAATAGCAAAGGAGGACAGTTATATTCAAAGGAAAACAATATCAGCAAGAACTGAGATGGTATGAATTAGATAAGAGTTTTTCCTAATGTGATTGAGTACCTCAAAGAATATCCTAATCCTACTGCAGGCTGTAGTGATACTCTAGTTCGAGTACCACTACATAAACTCGGCCTGCATGGGCCACCACTAAAAATATGTTACGACCCGCACCCACTGTGAGGGTACGAGAACGTAACAACGTCCAGCCTACGCCGCAGTGTCGGCGGTAGAACGCTGTCCTAGGTCAACATACATCTAACAATATCTATCTAAACAGTTTATACTCCCCGAATGGGGGTGACATAGCAGTAATAAACTCAATCACAGCTAAGGAAAAGATAGCACGATATGAAATAGAACTCAAGGAAACAAATAGATGAAAAGTAGTCTAAGATAATCCCAGCAAATATCCAAAAATACATGGTCTCAGATACAGAATGAAAGAATATACATCTCTGAACTCAGAATAAAGTCTAGCTAAACATGCCTCAAGGCTACATAAAAGGAACTAAGCCTCACTAATCTAATCTAGGCAATCTGGATGATATCCTCAGCTGGAGCTGGGTCCTCCTGAGGGTCCAGCTCATAGGTGTCATCTAAGGCTGCCCCGTAGTAAGTATCCAGACCAGCCTCCTCCTCGTCTTCTGTAATATTTTCAACAAGTCCAGTCAGGACAGGAGCGAGCATAATACATCTCATACAGTTCATATTAGGTCAGAAAATATAAAGCAAGCAATAGAATAAGATACATGAAACGCTGTAAAAGATGTACATGAAAACAGGAGAGATATTTGATAACTGGAAATATATATACATGATAAGTAAGAACTGTAAGTGACTAGTGATTTAGAGTATGAGATGGCATGTAATTGGCTTAGGTTGTACATGATGAACATGAAAAGTAACAGAGTGTACATGATGGGTAAATCACATGACCATTTATACTCACCCCTACCCACAATCAATACATAAGGATCTATTCAAGTTACGTTACGGACATGATGTTTTGGTTATACAAGAGACATGTGGGCAAATCATGAGCGTACATGAAAGAACATGAGAGTACATGGACGTACATGTAAGAACATGAGAGAACATGAGTGTACATGAATAACGCAGAAGCAAGGAATACATGATGTACATGAAACACATGTCATAAAGTATCCGATGCGCCCGCTAAGGGGGATAACATCCCAAGAAGAGATCCATATAGTACCAATCCGTGATGATAACGTGACAACATCAAGTAAAAGTAATCTAGAGCGAGAATATAAATCGTGACAAGTATGAAACGATTAGAGAATGTACTCGCCTGGTATCTGAGTGTCCGATATGAAAGTACTGTCCGAGGAGTGGTGTCTGGCTCCTAATCAGAACAGCACAGGTCACAACAAGTCCAGAATAGTATAATGAAGTCCTATTATGCATTCTACATGATTCTAGGTCAATCTAGGCCAAAATCAACTCTTGGTCAACTCTGGTCAACCCTAGAAGTCAAACTAGGTCATCCAAGTCTAAACTAGGCCATCAAGTCTAAACTAGTCTATACTAGGTCTAATAAAGCTATACTAGGTTAATCAAGACTAATCTAGGCAATGCCATGCCAAGCCTATCAACACACAACTCTATACAAGGTTATCTAGCCTATAGCCTACTAGACACATCTACCAAGATACCCTCTATAGCTAATCAATACACAAATGGTATATATTACAATCTAATAAATATACCCATGTGCTATCCATACATATCACCACACAACCATATATAACATCTAGGCCTACACATGGAAATCACATAGAAAATAAATATATATATATATATATATATATATATATATATATATATATATATATATATATATATATACCTAGGTACACCACACATATCATCATATATATGTGATTCCTATATATGTGTATCCACATATATCCATAATACATTGTATATATATTTGGGTATAAATATACCTATACATTACACACACATACACATTTAGATTTCATACATAATATATACATATACATATGCATATAGAGAGGGGGAAAGGCTTGTGTGTGTGTGTGGCAAGGTAAAGACATTGTGCAGGAACTACAAAAATAGTGGAAGAGAGAGAGGAAAGTGTGTGTCATGTGAGGGAGGAAATGTAGGAGTGATGAACATATGTGTGTGTGGATGTGAGACAAAATCAGTGAATTGTGAGAAGAAGGAGGGGGAACCAATTCAATACCCCAACCACTGCTCCTGGGGACTGAAATCAGTCCCAGGTTCAGTCCTACAGTGCAGTCCCTAACCAAATGCATATCTCATTGAAACATTTCCAGATTTCCACACCAAAACAAACTCAGTAAAAATATTTAAAGGGAAGTGAAATGTAACATCAAAATAGGAAAAACAGGGACTTATTCTCAGGTTTAAATCCTTAGTTCAAACTCAGTTTTCAGTTTGTAAAGAACCAAATCTCAGGTATTACATACATATACAACTTAAATTCAGTTTACAAACATAAGGAAAACTCAGAATTCAAATACTACTTTCATTCTCAGGTTTTAGTCTACATTAAAACTCAAATTTTACAAATTAACTTAAACAAGACACATTACCTAATCATGAACCTATTCTCAGATTTTATACCACACTAGAATTCATCCATTTCTCATGATAGGACTCAAAAGAAATTAGTTCACAAGGTCACAAAATCCAATTTCAGTCCAAACCTTCAAATCTCAGTTTAGGGATATCAACATCAGTAAACATTTGAACTCAAACTAGTTTCACAGTCCCAAACAGAGATTTCAGGTTTGAGCCCAAAACCCCATCAATTCAAATCCAAATTTCAACCACAGCAAGGTAATACATAGGAGATTAGATTAGAGCTTATAAAACATACATTTAACAGTGTAAAACAAGATTAATTGATGTTCAAGTTTAGTAACAAAACTGGAAAAATTCAGGTATCAATACACCATTTCAGAAATTGGAAGAAAGGGGAAATGATTAACAAAATTAATCTAAAATACCAAATCAAAGGTTGGTAACTTAATTATACAATGCATACATGTTATATGGGGTGTTTGTGTCTATACTAGAGGACACAAATGTGTCCAAACACGAATAAACACAAAACAGTACACACACAGACACTGTGTAGACCACAGGCTCGTGCGTGTGTGCACGCGTGTCGTGCACATGACACGGGGCACTACTGTGTCTTATGTTCGTGTCAGTAGGCACTTCTAGTGTCCAGCTAAGTGTCCAAATACCTGCACTGAGTCCTAGGGTGTCGTGTCCACAGAAATAGGGCCGTATCAGTGTCGAAAAACTCAGCCTGGGACTGACAGTGGCGATCAGTGCACAGTCCAGAAATCCTTCGACACGCCACGTGGGCCCACAAAATTTGACACATGGCATGTCAGTGGGTGCCCCGAGACTCCCCCAAAGTCTCGTGTCAAGACTCGCCGTGTCGTGTCCGCTACAGGCCCCGAGTAGCAGGGGAACACTGTAGCGCGCGCGCGAGCGTGTGCACACGCGTGTCCAAGCCAAGAATCCGACTCAAACCGACACTAATATTACCACATAAGAACAGGGATCAATAAACAAGATTAAAACTAAATTTCCTATTTAAAAACATTGCACAACCGAGATCGAAATGCCCTCAGTGGCATTTCGACAAACACCTAGGCTACAGTCATGATACGTGTCCAAATGGACACGAAACTTAGGATACCCGACACAAAACCTATACTGATACTTAGGGGATTCCTAGGGCTCCCTAATGATTAAGACAAAACGAAATTTCATGGAAATTTGAGGGAGTTACCTAAGCTTAAACCTTCAAGAAAAATCCCTATTCAAATGCTCTCCTCTTGATGTCCCAATCCACCAATATCACCACAAACTGAAATGGAATATTAATGACAGCAAGAATAGATAGATTAGGATCTAATAGAAAAGATTTGAATGGAAAAGGAAGAGGAATGGAATTTTAGGGATTTATTGAATAGGAACAAACCTTCCTTCTAGACTTGAGCTTTCCTAAGAAGGAGGCAACCCTAAACTAAGAGAGTATAAATAGGGTGGTGTTCCCAAGGAGGATATGGTGGCTGGCCAATAATGTCTAGGGCTTAGGGTTTTTTTATTGTTTGGGCTTTGGGCCAAGTTAGCTAGTCCTATCAAGTTTAGTCACAAAATGACTTGTGAAACCACAAGCCATTTATCAAAACACTTGATTCCTAAATTCCTAATTAAATTTCTAATGAATCAATAACTACTAACTTAAATCATACTAGGTTAGACTAGGGTCACTTGACCTAACCAAGCCCAACTAACTAGGATTAACTCCTAGGTTGGTCTACAAGGGCTAAAACTAGTCAAAAATCAAACTAGTCTAAATAAATCCAAAAAAATTCCTAAAAAAATTCCCATAAATTCTAATTAATACTAATAATTTAAATAATAATTAATAATCCCAAATAATTCTTAAAATTATAAAAATGACTAAAATACCCCTCAGTCTGGAAATGAACACTAGCAAGGCACCAAATCATAAGTCATGAATTTAAATAGTTTAAAAATCACTAAAAATCATAACATGAAATAAATACCATTAAATAATAATTATAATTACAAAAAATTACCCTCTTCTGGAAAACTGGGTGTTACACGTAGTCTCATTTATAATTCTATGTTCTTTGCAGAACGATACAAATTCATGAGACCTGTACTCCCCACCTCGATCACTTCTTATTCTTTTGAGTTGTTGTCCAGTTTGCCGCTCAGCTTTGGCCCTGAACTCCTTGAACTTCTCTTAATGCTTCGTCTTTAGCCTTCAGCAAGTAGACGAACGCATACTTTGAGACGTCATCGATGAAGGTTATGAAATACTTCATTCCGGCCTTTGTAGAGAATTGTTTGAAGTCACAGATATCGGAGTGTACCAACTCCAGAAGATCTGTACTACAATTAACCCGAGGAAAAGGTTTTCTTGTGAGATTTGTTTGAGCACAAACTTCACATTTCTCTACCTTACCTCCATACTTGCATATAAGCCCTAGACTAGATATTCTGTTTAATCGTTTACAATGAACATGTCCTAGTCTATTATGCCACAACTCAAAAGTATAAGCAGAAGGAGTGATTGCATTAATTACATTAAACTGATTTATAAGCTGAATTTTGAATATTCCTTCGGTATAAAAAGCTTTTCCGAAATATATTTCCTTAATAGACATCACCATCTGGCCAGCATTGATGTTCATCCTGAGACCTGCGTTGCAGAGTAGGCCTCCTGAGATCAGGTTCTTGGCGATAGCAGGTACGTGCTTCAGCTTGTGCCTGGTTTGCCACCACTATAACTACTTCAGAAGTAGGTGTGTAGGTGGTGAACCACTCCTTGCTAGAGCAGACATGGCAGGTGGCTCCAGTGTCTAGTCAGAGTTAGTCCCTACCGTATCAACCTGCGCAATCATAGCAACAACATCAGTAATCATAGATACCTTGCTAGGATCTCCTTGCTCTGATTGCTTGGTCTTTACTTTATATTCACTCTTGAAGTGGCCCTTCTTGCCACACTTGAAGCAAGCCAAATAAGACTTTGGCTTCTTTTGCTTGAAAGAAGTTCCCTTGACTTTCAGATTGTCAGGGTACTTCTTCTTGCTGTGGGAAGCCACCTGCTTTCCCCTTGGTTCCTTGGTATGAACCATATTGGCGTTAGCCAATTGCTTGGATAGTGCGTCCACTTTCAGTTGAGTCTGCATCTGGTCCTCAACATAAATTTCCTGCAAGAGATCTTCAAGGCTGATCTCAAGCTTCTTCCTATGCATGTTTGCATAGAACTTGCTCCACCCAGTGGGGAGCTTCGAGACAATCCCTCCAATAACAAACTTGTCAGGGAGGGGCATCGCCTCGTCTTCCAGCTTCTGTCGCAGCTTCAGGAATTCTTTCACCTGCGACAGCATGGACTTCTCGTCCTCAAAGAGCCATTTGTGATATTTTTCAACCACAAATATCTTGCTCCTGTTTTTGTTTTCTTCGTACAGTTTCTCCAGAGACTCCCATATGTCTTTGGCAATAATCTTCTTACTGTAGGATTCTACTAGGGAATCCTCCATAGCATTCAGGATAAGCAGCCTGTAAATGCTATTCTCCCTTCTCCACTTGGCCTGAAGTTTAGTAGCCGCAGTGATTGAGGCAGCAGACCCAATATCTGGAACAGTAGGTTCCTCTTCAAAAAGCACGTGATCAACGTCTCTGAATTGAAGAGTGAAATAAACCTTCCTCTTCCAGACTTGATAATGCTCTCCATCAAACTTTTCTAACTTACAAAAGTCATTATTGAGGAGTAAAGCATTAAAGTTTTCTATAGTAGGAATTTAGCTTTGAGATTGTTAGTACCGGAGGCCAATTTTTCGATAGAAAACTGAGAAGATAAAACAATTGTAAAAACAATGTTCCAACGCAATACTTCTAGAAAGGTTGCACAAGTATAACGAAGATCTAAGAAGATCTCTTTATAGCAGCATATGATATTACGAGAATCTAAAAAGATTTCGTAATCAACAGCAGCGAAGAAGATGAAGATGACAGGCGATTGATGGATGAATATCCTGCTGGGGTGAATGATCACCGTTGCTCAAAGCTAAATTCTCCCCACAAGAATAGCTTTCAGGAACCAGCAAGTTCGTCGGAGAACTTTGGAACACTTCTGCTCTTCTGACTCCTCAGATCGTACACGGACTCCCGTGCAAAAGCAACGATGGTGCAACACTTCTCTTCTCTATCAAGACTTCTGTTTAATTGTGTTAAGAAACACTTGTAAACTTTTGTAACTCTCTGTATATGCATTTATATCACTACAACAAATATGACATACAATAGCAGTTTATCTATAGCGTTCAAGCCTCCCTGCTATAGAATGTCATCATCAATAGCGTTCCTTTTGCAGTGTTATTAAAATAAAATACAATAGCAGTTTATCTATAGCGTTTGAGCCTCCCTGTTATTATAATATAATCATCCATAGCGTTCATATTGAAGTGCTATTAAACGTTCATACAATAGCAGTTTATCTATAGCGTTGAAGCCTCCCTGCTATTAGAATGTCATTATCAATAGCGTTCATTATGCACTGCTGTTAACAGAACTTTATATAGCGTGTTATGAACGCTGTTAAAGGTATATTTTTTTCTATGTCTAGGGGTGAGCATTATTCAGTTTTTGGACCGAAATCCGAACCGAATCTAACCGAATAAGAGATTCGGTTCAGTTTGAAAAAAATTCGGTTCGGTTTCGAAAATACTAAAATTTCTTATTCGGTTTCGGTTTCGATTCTGGGATTCAGATCCCTATTTATTTCATGTTTCGTTTCTTCATGGATCCCTTTTTCATTTTATTTTATATTTGGTTTCTTCCTTGATGAGCTTGCTAGAGTACGCGATGTCATTTTGGAAGATGATGGACGCGTTTGCCCGTGCCGCGACTATTTCTCCGCTGAGGCTGGGGGCCGAGGAGGAGGTCACCACATTTGATATGATTTATACAAAAACCTATAAATAATATGCAGATGATTTAGTGCAGTTATTCGGATTGAACATTTGATATGATGTATACGAAAACATAACACATATCACACTAAATTATTTGTCAGGTTTCATATCCATATTTGCACTATACCAAAACATGTAAGTTGTAATACAATATTTTTCATTTAGTAACGATTATTACAATGACAGACTTGTCACAGTTATAACCCATTACAATAAATAAACAACCGTTACAAAAATCTAATATTGTAGTTTAATTATTTTTATATTATTTGTGATACTAAAAACCGTGAGAAATTTACATAAGGATGTATTTGATTGCAAGCTGAAAAATATGTGGAAAATAAATTAATTTCATGGAATTATTTTCCTAGGAAAAAAGTTCCATGGAATTTGAAAAAAATTTCATGGAAAATTTAATTTGGGTGTTTGATTGTCATTATTTTCCTATGGGTTGGACAAGTTTTATTTTTCACCATTTAGAAGACAATATGAAAAATGATAATTTTTTGGAAAATAATTCTATGAAAAATATAATCTATTAAATACTTGGAAAATTTGGAAATTTGAGATGACAAATTTTTCCCCGCACTTTTTTTCATGTTCCCTCCCCTCTCTAGTTTTTTATGAAACCCCCCTCCATCTCTCCAGTCAGTGAAACCCCCTCCCTCTCTTGGGTTTCTCTAAACCCCTAGAGAAACCCCCCTTCTCTCAAGTTTTTGTGAGAACCCCTCTCTGGTGTTCCTGTGAAACCCTATCCATCACCTCAAAGAGTTTCTCGCGGTCGAGTTACAAACCGTCCGCCAAAGACAACGTGCTGCCCTCTCCACCACCAGCAAAGATTCGAAGGTACGTCCTGTCCTTCTATCTCACAATCGTGATTTAATTAGGGTTTAATTAGAGTTTGATTTTGGGAGTTTCCTTTTCTCTCTTTCTCTCTCACAATCTCGATTTGTCTTTGATTAGGGTTTGATTAGGCTACTGCCACCACACCTCCAGTACCGTCGAAGCGGTAAGGATAATGTCGGCCACCCCAAATGTCCCTCATTTCTTCTTTCCCCGAGGACTTATCCATCGATGATAAAGCCTTAACAAGATTTTGCCCTAATTTTTTTGCAATTCGTAATGTATGCGATAATTTTTATTCGGCATTTTGGTATGTCTGGTGTACAATTTTCTCAGAATCCCCTCCCTTTTTCTATGATTTCTATTTTGCACGGACACAAACATGACACGGACATGACAGCAGGGACACGTCATTAATGGTAGATTATTTATGTTGTAAAGGCTAGCTGCACTCTCGAGGCCAGAGTGACTATTTAAAGTTTTAGAGTCGATTACTTGCATTTCTAGGCATACAAGTTGTAATCCTCAAAATACTCGTCTTCTATATGAGAAGTATTATCAAAGTAACCATGTATGTTGTTATGGACTCTGTATTCATTATCACAATTTCTGTAAAAGATGGCTTTAGAGATATTCAAGATATAGTTAGCTTATAAGCAGATAGCTTTATACTGCTCGTATGTATTTATCTGATTCTTTTGGTCTGATATAACACAGAACATACTTTTCATGTTCCACTGGGAGGCCCTCCTGAATCAGTACTTGTTGACACGGTAACATGATTCAAGACTAACAAATGAGGATGATGTAGATAATATTTTACTAGTTTGAGGATTTCATGATAATAACATATTTGCATGCAAATAAGTTCATCTTCTTTACTAGTTTGATTTTCCATGTTTCGATATATTAAGAGACCATAATCATGCCTTCTTCATTTCTTTGCAGCTACTGGAGTATGATGAATCCATGATAGAAACTGATTCTGCGACAGATGATACCAAAAGTAATAAATCGATATGACACAAGGCGTTTATGCTTGTCATGCTTAAACACTGGTAGATTGTGGGGATGTTATCACAGTTCTTGATTTTATTTTTACTTATAGTGGTATATATTGAAAAATATCCATTTTCAATATTTAGACAGAAAAAGTTGATTTGGAGGAATACTCTGAGGATGGGAGCCAAAGGCAGTCAAAAGAGTATAGATCTCACTATCTTTCCTCATCCACCATGTTTGATTTTAATATTTACAAGTGTGCCAAAATGCTGCCAAACAACAATGCAATTTAATTTAATGGCTCTAATCAATTTGTTCTATGTTAGCCCAATTGGTACTGCTGCAACTGTACTGAATTGTGATACTCATGTTGATTTTTTCATTGTTTATTCAATCCTTTTATATCATCTGTATGTAGCTACAATACTAGCAGCACAAAGTATCTAGGTGGGAATAAATGACATTGTTGTGTCTGGTGGCATGGAAAGCATGTCCAATGCTCCTAAATATATCTCAGAAGCAAGGTACGTCATTTTTATCACTCCTTTTTTTGTAATGTTTTAGATTTTCTCTGTGAGGAGCTATCAATTATGTAACATGAACTGTTACAAGGTCTTTCTAGAAGACTTATGGCAATAGTTCATGCACAGAGAAGTAGAAATTTAGTTGCGATACATTATTGATCTCACCATCACTAAGAAAATGATATTGTTCAAATTTGTTGTTATTGAATTTCTAATATTATCAATAGTTACCTTTTCTAATATTTCTTTTGGGTGAATACCATGTGAAAGCTTCAATTAGTAGTTTTTGTCGACTTCTCTACTTATGTGATTTCTAGCATTACAATAACAAGCTATTCATATAACTATTATTCCTCTAAATTCCTGTGATCCTAACTAATTTCTGGTTTGCTATTAATTTGGTTTCTGGTTTCGATCTTCCTGCTATTTGTTCAGAAAATGCTAACTATTCAAGTAAGTATATATACAAGTTTGTGATCAGTCCTTTTACTCATTTGAACACTCTTTATTGGCTCCCAGTTGCATGATTGCTCGGTGTTTTGATCCTAGTTGCTGTAAAGCTATTAGGCACAACCATCCTGCCATTTAATTCTGTCAAGAAACCAACTACTTAGAGGAATGCCCAATGTTCTATACCCAGTTAGCGCAGAACTATTGGTACACAATAATCCTGCCATTTATTCTGTTGATAGGCCAATCACTTCACAGGAGTAAAGCTCCTGCTGATGTTGAAAAACTTTATTGAAATTCATGTCTTCATGGGGTGTTTGGGGTGATTCTGACCTGAGTATTTGTCCTTTTGTGCTTTGCACTCTTTGGGTCGTCTCGATTTTCTTTTCTAGTAGTCTACAACAACATTTCAGCATGGAAGTTTGCGCTCCCCCCCTTTAATGTTGTCTAGTAGTGAGTATTAGTTTGTCATGCATTTCTTGTTCAACCTATGAATAAAGCATCACCTAATGTTTTCATTTGAAATTTTGAACTGGAGATGCCCATTCTCCAGCTACCGAATTAAATAAGTCTCAACTATATTGTACCAATTTCTAATGTTCATCACCATCGACATTTTAGGCAGTGTTGACAACGAATCATCTGAACTAGGGAAATTTCACCATCCACCATTCTTGTCGGAATGTAGCATTTGCATATATTTTTGAGATATACCAGAAGAGGAACAATAATATCATCATCACCACCATGCAAACCTTCAAAGTATTTTTTACCTGCCAATGAATACTTGTATGTTTTAAGGGATTACATCATCATTGCTGAATAATCTGTGTTTAAGGGGCTCATTTTTGACACTGGAATATCCGTTTTCTCTCTGCTCCAGCTGATAAATACTTCCAGGGTTATTGCAGCACTGTTGAACGATGTACCATCTGCCATAAGTGATCAATGATATAGGAAGAGAAGTTTCTACACAAGGCTCACTGATCAACCTGAGTTGCTATTCTCCGAGCATTGATCAACTCCTGTTACAGAACTAACTCAACTAACACACGTTTCTGGTTAGAATATTGCATACTCAACTCGTAATTTATTTTTATCACATGATTTGTATCATGTACTGTTATTTTTATGATTTTTATCAGTGCATTTATGTTGGGTAACAAATATTTGGGAATTAAAGACTATTTAAGAACTTCATCCATAAAATCCAAGGAGCTCGAATTTGTTCATTGGCAAACTAAAGTTCCAATTCCACGAGTATGGTGTACTCACACGCTGAACATTGAATAGTCACTGTTCTGAAAGAATTCATTCGACAAACTTTTAGGAGTTTGGAGTCCACTTGTCCACTTTATCCATCATGTAACTAAGGAGATCTCTGAACCAATTTGTTTGTTTGCCAAACATGTAATTTTAGAGGGTTATGATAAGTCTCAATATCATAACTTTGCCATACTAACTAAGCCTGTGAATGATATCAGTTGTAGTTATTATCTTTCATGTTTTTATGATGGTAGATTGTCAGACCAATTTGTTTGTTTGCCAAACATGTAATTTTAGAGGGTTATGATAAAGTCTCAATATCATAACTTCGCCATACTAGCTAAGCCTGTGAATGATATCGGTTGTAGTTATTATTTTTCATGTTTTTATGATGGTTTGATTGTCAGACCAATTTGTTTGTTTGCCAAACATGTAATTTTAGAGGGTTATGATAAGTCTCAATATCATAACTTTGCCATACTAAGCATGTGAATGATATCAGTTGTAGTTATTATTTTTCATGTTTTTATGATGGTTTGATTGTCAGACCAGGCCTATCATGTAAAATTTCACTTGAATACTGAATTTGATACCTCAGTTGATATTATTATGTCTAGTTCCGTCCCCTCTTCCCTCTAAACCGGATATCATGGTCTGTACGGACAAATAGTTCTGTTGAATGGTCTTTTTAGCATTTGGAGCTAGTCAAATGATTTGCAATCAAAGATTTGAACTAGGCTCATTCAACTTTCTATGCCCCTTTTTTCAGTACAGCTTACCAACTGTTCGCATAAAGAATCTTGATCATGAGAAGGTTAGGCATCGTCCTTGAAGGAGTGGTTTTTAGCCTGAGGCAACACATTATGCTGCGCTTTGAAGCTCTTGTTGCCTGATGGGTCTGTCGTGTATTTTTATGCTACAATAAAGAAATAGTTCAAACATCTCTCTGCCTCGCAATAGGCTAAGAGGATTATAATAGGCTGACGTTAACAAGCTTTTTGATTCATACCCATCTATATATTTGGTGAGATTCATAGAACTTGTTATTTAGTTAATCATGTAAAATGTCTAAATCATGTTGAAGTTTTGGTTTGGGTACATGGAAGTGGGTGTGAACTCTCGTCTTGTTCCTCCTCGACTCGTTTAAACATGTCAAGTTTTGTTTTTTGTTTTTTGTTTTTCCTGAGACAGGCCGATTCGAGAAGCTGACAAAGGTGGCCATGGTGTTGCCACTGACTGGCGAGCAATACTAGGACAAGCTGACGGAAAACTGCATTGCCTACTGGAAGGGCATGGGTACCTACAACAAGGCCAAGCAAGCCGCCATCGACAGGCTCAAAGAGGTCCTCAAGCCCAGGACCTTCAGCCATGGCGACTCCATCGTCTTCGCCCACTCCACTAATGGCTATCTAGCAATAAGTGCACGTAGTACAATTCTCTCTCTTTAATTTCGCTAATCAATTCCTAGTGAACCTGGTATATATATATACATATAATGCAATGCTATTAATTTCGAAACAGATTGGGTTCTTGAAGAAGAACAACGACTCAGTGCCTGCTGATTCTGGGGGTGCAGCAGTAATCAAGAGTAGAGCTCTCTCGGAGGCAGTCTTGGAGTCCATCATCGGCAAGAATGGTGTGTCTCCTGCAGCTAAAAAGAGTTTGGCAATGCGCATCTCAGCACTTTTAATGTAAGACATAATTACATTGCAATAAGTTGCAACTTGAGTAACTTGTTTGTGTTTCAAATTATGTCTGTAATAAAAGGAAGAATGAAGCATGGTTTCATCTTGTCGAGTTGAGCTGAGCCTCTTTGGTTTTGTATTTTGTTGTCATTTTTTCCCCCTTAAATGAGCACTTGATAGAACACCATCAAGTATTGTATTGTCTCAATATTAATTTCTCCTATGAATACTACAATTGACATACTGTAACCATCAAGTTTTTCTTCAGAAATGATATATTCCCATATCCTCATAGTTACACATTTCCTATGCTCCGAAACGAACAACAAAATCTTCATTCTAAATGAAATGCAGTCTCACATTGATCTCTTTCTTGTCTTGGTATATTGATTATTTTCATCCTTTTCTAAAGTCTTTTGGTTATGAAACATTTCTAAAAACTTTTCTAAAATCTTCATATACCCAAATGTTTGATTAAGTTACTCATGAAAGTATTAATTTCTAGGTAAATGAATGTAGAGTTGCATACCAGTAAGCCAATTGCAAATGTATACAAGTAAATTGGTCTACTTGGTATCTATAGTGAATCTCCATGCTTTAAAAGTTAATTTAATACTTGGCACCATTTGTTGTGGTATCTTCAAAATAACCACAGCTTTTACATAAAGTTTATGTTTCTCATTTCTTTATTGTTCATCATTAAAATAGAGAAGTGGCACCAACCAGAAATCCTATAAGAGTTACAACATTTTACAGTTCCTCAAAACTTGATGCAAAATTCTCTCTGACCTGAAATATGAGAATGTTGACTTCTGTAGGTTAATGGAGAGTTGTTTGATCATTTCACATGGTGGGATGATATGTGTGCTGCATTTCCTGTCCGAACATACATCGAAGCTCTAAAGGTCAGATTATTTAACATGAATATCACGGTTACTTTTAGTATTCTAAAATGATCGCGATGTATGAACTCTTGTACTTCACTGACTCTATAATATGTGGTATTGAGAAGTTAAATCCATCATTGCAGTTTCAATGTAGTATTATATGAATTTTTTTGGTGATAGAATTTTGAGGTGATTGGTGGGGAGATAAAAGCTATATAGATAAGGAAAAAATGCACGCACTCAGTTGGAACTAATTAATCCTTTCAAGCTTTCAGTCAAAAAACGAGAAGAAGAGTTGAGAACACTTACAATTACAACAGAATATATAAACACATAAGACTCAATTAGTGCACTGGTAAGGCATCACTTTTCCTATCCCTATAATTTACTTTTCGTCAATTGTCTGGATCGGCTCGAGATGGTTTTTTCTTTACACTAATGATTTACCCCCTATTTTTGTGTAGGTTGGATGAAGGAAGAGGATGCTTTCTGAGGAGTTTTGGTTGTGGATAGGCTCGAAGGGAGCTAAATGTTAGATAGTCAACATTTTGGGATAAATGTAGCTGACTACACTGTTAATGTTTAATTTTTGGACATATGTTTGGTACTACTTCGTTGTTCTACATGGAGAAATTAAGGATTTTGAATGTTTGGTACTACTTCGTTGTTCTACATATATTAGACAGTGAAATTAATGAATTTACTTATGTTCGGAATTCATTCTGTGATTGATTTGCATTTAAATTTTTGAATACCTGCATTTTGTGTAACTGTGGCATTATCTGCAATAGTATTCTGATGTGCTGCATTCTGCAAATTTTCGAATACAGAATTTTGACTCTGCAATAGCATTCTGACATGCTATTGTTGCACATATAATAGCAAAAAAAATGCTATAAAAAGCAGATATATATCGAAACGCTATTAACAAACAATAACGTACAGGAACGCAATTAAAAATAAACAGCGTTCAGGAATGCCATAACACATTTATAGCGTTAACAAATGTTATTAATGAACTATAGCGTTCACAAAAGCTATATAAACTATATAAAGTTTGTAAGTGCTATAACATGTCTATAGCGTTCATGAACGCTACAATATATTAATAGCGTTCATGAATGCTATTAAAGTTTTATAGCGTTTCTAATTGCTATAACTATCATATAGCGTTTCAAAACGCTATACATTGTCTATAGCGTCAATGAACGCTATAATCCATGAATAGCGTTCGTGAACGCTATAACTTTATAGCGTTCTTGTACATGGGGTTATTATAGCGGGGGCATATATAGCGGACGGAATATGCTATAATATGCATTCTACAGCGTTCAGCGCACGCTATCATATCCCATATCTGTTGTAGTGTATTGCCTATGAGAGAGAAGAGACCTTTAATAGGCCCGAGTAGCAACTGCCTGGTTAGCATAACATTCGGGATGTGGTAATAACCACTCCTACCGTGCAGTAACCGCTCAGATCATGCACATGCACGATCTGAAGCAAGTTGTGCACCTTGTGCACCCCACGCATCTTGTATATGTCATGCCCCAGACCCGAAATACCGGGGGACGGGGACGGACTTGGCCAGCTACGTATTACGGGTAGAAGAAATACCGAATAATACGATAAATGCTGTAAACTAGACAAGGGGGTGCATACTATATACAAGTCTCGCTAGGGTCACATGACATCTATTGTCTCAATCAATGAATCAAGAAGCAGTAAATAAAGGGCATATATGATAAAGCAGTAAGGCGTTCCAAACGTTCGGTCAAAATATTCTTGAGATCTGGCTTTACAAAACATAGCCAGATGATATGATAAGGTATACACAATCGCTATCAGCTGCAGTCTGAATTAATTACAATTATGTAAAAGCAAGTGCTAGACAGTCCGACTAACAGGTCGGTGCCAAAACGACAAAAGTAAAGTAAAGAACAGGACGAGTAGGGAGTCAAGGAACCCACTCGTGGCCTCCTGCGGTCATCCTTCTAGTATTGACCATCTTGAGGGCAGAAGTAAGCTGAGTCCTCGAAAGCTGGCTCTAGATCTGGCCATGCAAAACCAGAGAGGTTAGACCTCCAATAGCAAGTACCACAAAGGAAGCATGATATGAAGGATTAAAACCAGTAATAAGAGTTAAGGATAGAAATGAGATAAATAAATCTTTGCCTCTTACTAAGGTACGCCTAGCGTCTTGACACTCCGAACCAACTCCCCAACCAAACAAGGACAGAAGTTGGCCCGTCATGTCAGGACGTTCAGCTTACCTCAATAGTTGGCAAAGTAGGATACAACCCACAATCAAATCAGTTTAAGCGGCCAGGCAATTATTACGGCTTACTACTTGTGGGCTCCAAGTTACCCTGGAACTATGTATTAGGGAATTTCTCAGTTCTTACTATAGACAAACAAGGCTGGTCGATCCAATAATCGGTTGTGCCATACGAGAAAATGAGTCCCAGCGGGACGCTCGTCGATCGGGAAAAGTAAATCGGATACCACTCCCTGCCCGTGTGGTAGATATGCAGTATCCGTGGGAACCAGCCGGCGTGTCGGGACACTATTTGTCCCAAGGACGGCCGTCATGTAAGAACTCGAAAATTCATTCTCTCCATGCAGTAATTATTTTATTTAGCTTAGTTGGCCCTATGTTAATTGAAATCTCATGCCGTGGACCATGAGTATTTCGCATGAGTACTTTCGTACAAGGTACGATATGCGTAACTCTACAACGATGCCAGTACGGTTAGGTTGTAGGTCATGCATAGCGTAATGCAACAATCAAACCTATCCACGGGATAATCATGCCTTGACAGTAGGATACACGTGCTGCTTTTGTAATACGAAATTAAATATCGGTGCCATAGCACCTACTCAATATTATATAAATTCATGTACATAATTATAAGTTGGAAATCAGCACGGGTACGTTGTCAATGATCGGGATCAACCAGTCGTTCTCAATGGTTCATACATGAACGTGTCACATTCAGTACAATAAGACGACTAGCCAGTCTCTTAGTTCCAGATATAGGAACGCATAATCAATATTAAGTCAGGATAACAATCATTGTCAATTCGTGACAAGGCATGATAGTCAAAAGTTCTATATCAAGAATAAGAGAAATTTTTATAAAATAGTTGGTAACATATTCTTGAAGGCAAGAAAAAGATCTACAACTTTTATGTTGGAAGCTAGGAGAAATTCAGGCCAGAAAACAGTCAAAAAGAGTATCAAACAATCAAAATCAGCCAAAATCAGCCTCATACGGCTCAACACTATGCAGCTCATGCGGCTCAGAAATGCTCATGCGGCCAGAAATGCTCATGCGGCCAGAAATACTCATGCGGCTCAAAAATGCTCATGCGGCTAGAAATGCTCATGCGGCCAGAAATGCTTATGCGGCTCAAAAATGCTCATGTGGTCAGAAATGCTCATGCGGCTCAAAAATGCTCATGCGGTCAGAAATGCTCATGCGGCCAGAAATGCTCATGCGGCCAGAAATGCTTATGCGGCTCAAAAATGTTCATGCGGCCAAAAATGCTTATGCGGCTCAAAAATGTTCATACGGCCAGAAATGCTTATGCGGCTCAAAAATGCTTATGCGACCAGAAATGCTCATACGGCCAGAAATGGTCATGCGGCCAGAAATGCTCATGCGGCCAGAAATGCTCATGCGGTCAGAAATGGTCATGCGGCCAGGCACTATTCGTCGTCCCTGCCAAAATCAGGACAGATGAACATAGAAGTTTGACCAAAATTATTTTGGCCATAACTTCCTCCAATCAAGTCGAAATCTAACTTTTCAAGAGCCAAAATTGGGGTAGAATTGAATTCTCTACAACATAGAACAATCAAAACATGGAAATGATAAAGTTTGATGGATCAAAACCCAAGAAAACCGAAAAAGATAAAAACTTAGATCTACACAAAACTAACCATGGAAAATAAAAACTACAAGACCTAAACATGTAGAGAAAGAAGAGACAAACACAATGGACTAAAATAAATGAGGATGCATAAAATCCTCCATGATGTGCAAGATGTACTTGTCTCTCACGAGTGGGTTAGGATTTGGTGGAGGAGTAAATGTGAATGAATGGAGAGAGAATGAAAGAAGAAGTTTTATATCAAGGTCAAGTGGATCTCCACCATTTATTCTCTCCACCAAATCCAAGCCATACATTCCTTTCCATGTTGAACCAAACCAAACCAATTTGGTTTACCCTGAACTGAAATGAACCAAAAGCCAAGAAAAAATAAAAAATAAAATGTAAAAAAATAATTAGCATAAAATTAAAAGAATTAAATAAAAAATAAATGCATGACAGATACTAAATAAATTCGGGCGAGCGGTATACGTATAAAAATATGCATTCCGAGAACGGAGAGTGATAGTACACCACGTGTTAAACGCGGAGTGAGCCACTTGCGCCACCTTACGCGCCCTGTGCACCCTGCGCAACCCCCGCAATTGGGCACGCAACTGGTTGCGCCACTAGGCGTACACCTGGTCGCGCAACCTGGGCCGCGCAACCTGGCCGCGTACCTGGCCGTGCAACATGGCCGGCACAATCTGGCCGCGCAACCT